>DWGJ01000964.1:0-23395 GCA_018246895.1 Aspitha aspitha aspitha
AATTAATTAGTGTCCCCTCTATCGGTGGCGCTTTCAAACATTTCCAGTGCACGCTTTCAGAGGGGACACTAATTAATTTTGCCACATTGCTCGTGCGTTCAATTCGAGTGAGCCGTTTTCTTTAGGCCTTTTTACCTTTCAATCCTCGACTCCATACGTCTATGCTGACGCTTGCCGCGTCTTTTTCTGAGAACTGCACGCTTTGCTTCCTATGGAATGAGTGAGTTTATGAAAATTGAGAACGATTGATTTAACTTTCATTTATGGTGATATGAACTTCTCAATGTTTACAATAAAATAGAGGCTGGTGTGTACAACGTGAACCAATATCCGAAACTTTTATTATCATAATACAACAAGGCTTTAAAAATTCACACCGACGACTTTTTTCACTGCTGGGCAATTTAATTTAAATACTTTACTACCTGTGAATGTTTTTTCCCCACTCATGTCCACATTGTGCTTACTCATATGACGGTGCTTAGTCGTCTAATATACCCTTCCCTACGCTTTTGTGCTGAAATCCAAGCTGTTCGATTAACCGTGACTTGCACTAAACTACACAAAGTTAATTGTGTCCGCGACCACTCTATAATGATACCTACGAAGCTTCTCCAACTTAAATTAACTACCAGAAGCAATCTACGGGTGTCGCGCTACGTTATAATTTGCTATAGCTCAATTTTACGATACGACCTCTAATTACATGCGTACCGAAATGTTTTATGTTTACTTACAAACATTTCGGCGAGTCAGGTTTCGGAGCCCGTTACTCATTGACCAGTTCGCAATGTGGGACATGTTAAGGCGGCCAACGGCAGTGAAATTCAAAAATAGCCACGATATAAAATGTTACGATTAATTTTCATCCGTATAAGGTGCACGCAGACACAACATAACTGCAAACTGAGACCGCACTGTTACCAAGTTGTTAACGATACTGGGAAAAAACGATAAGAAAAAGCAAGAGGCATGTTTTATTAATTCTCCGTACACACGGCGCGGCTGCGGAATGAAGCCGACCGCCATTTTTCTGCGGACGAGATTTAAATATGGAATTCCGGTGTGCGAGCGGGAGAGGCGCGTGCCATTGACCTTGCGCCAGGGCCGCGCACGCGCCGCCGCGCTGCACTACACCACTACACACACATACGAGAAGTGGCTCACTGCAACAACGTAGTAGCCAATGTTGCCAATTTTGTCCTGACACATTCTTGTAAATCTACAATTTATTATAGTAGCGTTGTAATCACTTTGTTTTTAATTTAACCATAATTTTTATAATATTAATTTTTTATTGTAATTAACCTAGAGGGTGCTATTACAACTATTCCAAAAATTATTGAGAGATATGTTAATTTGATTTTATTCAATCAAGTATACATAACAATTGCCCAATAATTATAAGTCTCAAATGTTATGTACTTGCAAGAAACCACTGTAATTATCAGCAAATATTGTTCAATAAGATACTCTTCATTGATGATACTGCGGTATGTTATATGATAAACGTAGTAATTGTTCTCACGTTAAAACGTTCACGAGCTACACATTTCACCGTTGCACTGACGACGTGCGTGCGTGACGTATCGAGCTTCGGAAAGCTCACTAGCGTACGTTTATAAGGATGCCGATCTCAGACGCGCTGCTAACTTCCTCCGGGACATTAAAGGCCTTTCACATATAACAGTCTAGACTAAATTGTATCATATATAGGACACAGGTTTGTACATATAACTGTATACGATTAGTACTGTAGTTTCCATTTATGATTTTCTATTTATGATAGTAAGGTATGTACGTTACGAGTAACGAGAATGACATATATGGAGGATCATTCCAAATAAAACTGTATACGTAACAAATAATAACAATATGAGTTTTATTGAACTGACATGTAGTTAATTTTATAAAGATACATGTCTCACAACCATTACTGACAACATGTAAGCACGCTGTAATGTTACAACACGAAATGTAGTGAAAATACAAAACACCGGGTACAAAACAATGTGAAACAAATAAGTGTGACACCTCATAGTTCATCGACACGCTAAATCGGTCCGCAGGCACCCACGACTTCACTAACTTGTCGATCAGTAATGTCCCAATGACTCATCATTACACAATAGTACTGGTCGAAGAGTTTAAATATAATTACTACCTTCGTTATAGAATTACGTTATATCTTTCTTCGTGAGAAAACAATGAATACGAATAATTTTATCATTGTACAACTGCCGTAGTGCAAACAAAAATAGTTCCTGTCCCATCCCATCCCATTAGTGAGTCTATTACGGAGTGTTAGAAATTAACAATGTTTAAAAGTGGGCTATAAAAGGTGTATAAATATACGATTAGATGACAAACTACAAGAGTTTAGGCAACGACGGTATTGTACAGCTTATTGCTTAGTTTATAAACGTGGCATCGAAGTGCTACGAATGACATCGCAAACACCCGAATGCCAGCACTACGACACCCGCTGGGTACTTAATTAGGGAAATCGCGCTGTTCACACACGAACGCTGGAAACTCGTCTAAACTACCGTTGCTACGGTAATGAGTAACAGCCATTTATTCACTAAAATCTCATACATGCATTATTTAGCTGCTCCGATGTTCATGTTTTGCGCACCGTTTTGTTTTGCTACCGAATCTGTAAGATTTATTTAAAATTCACGTGTCCATTTACAAACATATAAAAATTTGCAAAAGTCTTGGTTTCAATTTATGTAAATACTTACCAAAGTCCACATGCATGCTAATGTCTCATTCAAATATTAAAACTAAATATTCCTCTAGCTTATTTAAATTATATCAGCAGTATGAGGTTTGAACACATTATCTATACTAATTTTACTGAAGAGTTTGTTCGGTTGAACGCGCTAATGTCAGAAACTGCTTGTTCAAATTGAAATATTATTTTAGTGTTGAACCATCCATTTATTGCGGAAGACTATAGGCTATAAAACATAACGCTATGACTAATAGGAGTGGAGCAGCAATGAGAAATGTTGCAAAAACAGAAAAATATTGATTTCCACGCGGGCGAAGCTGCGGGCACAGTTAGTACTCTATACAAAATTAAGTAAAATCTTAAAGTTTTTTGAATTCTCGTTATAATAGTATTTTAAAATCACAGACAAAGCCTTCGAAGCTCTTCTATTTCAATTTTAAAAATATAATGAATGTTTGAACTGGATTTCGCGCCGACAATACCTAATATTCCTGCCACCACGTCTAGACAGTACTATAGTTGTGCCGCACCTATAAATTGCGTTGATCGAAGAGGGTGCAAACAGTTCAACTATTTGCACTGAACCGCTGCACCGCTCCGAGATAGAAACGATTGCTGTATTCCATATTATACAATAATGTCACTTTTACTTAATGTTCAAATAAATGTCCGTTTTCGTCGTATAAATAAGTATTAGCAAGTAATAAATTAATATAAAAAAGGCTGTTTGTTTAGTTTTCTTTAAATATGTAAATGTTAATTAAGCTAAATTTTAATAAATTTGTTCAAAAATTTGCATAAAACACTCGAATTCCCCATACTTAGTTAGGTTCAAGTTTTCGATTATGATTTTATTGTACTCAACGGAAGAAAATTTATTTTTTCTACGTTGCCGCTGTCTCATTTTTCTATTTAGTTTACTTTCACATGTATTTAACTAATAAGGATCGAAAAAGAACTAATTACGAACGTATATGATATATGATATAGGCGTATATGAAATATAATATGATTATACTATATTATAGTTAACTTTAAATAAAGAGGCATGCAGTGGATACTAATAAGTTCAAAAACAAAGTAATAAAAAATGTTTTGTACAATTATAACATAACATATTCATAACCACAGTTATTATCATGGTAATGTTATACCTACGTTCTCTTGTAACTACATTATCTCAAAATCAGTGAGACGAAAATAAACTTCCGTTATCTATGTGCATTTGCAATAGAGATAACGTGCACTCAACTCGAGTCCCAGATGGTTTTTTAGCGTTCTGTGATTAGGACTCACATCGTTTATTTTCACTAATACTATTATAAATAAACAGTTCGATTAGGAAAATGATTGCGTATTTGTAGACTCGGGCAAATTTCGCTATTTATTTGAAGGATTTAATGAATAATTGGTAATTAAGGTCTATAAATTAGAATCATAACCAAATAACAAAAAAATCTTGAAGTATAACAATACGAAACATAGTATTAGCACATACATGTTCGTATGGCGGCCAATAACAATGCGGTGTGGATAATAAAGTGTTTCTCTCTATGTAATTACACGAACACGACTCGCTATTCGCCGCTTCGTTTTCTTCTTATACGAATTATTACTTTCAAATTTCTTATTCGCACGTATTGCGGTTATCGTATTAATAAGTCCTTTTGGCATTCCACTGTTACATATTAGACTAGTACCCTGAATACACACTGGTAGATTTTTCACATACCTGCGAGTACGTAGATAATGTAAATTTGCTACATGCATTAAGACAAATTTTTGAATAATTTTTTTTTTACTATATTTCATCATTTTTATTTATTTGTCTTATTATTCTAAGTTCGCAAGTTTCAAAATATCGAGAATATTTCAAAATGTTTAAGCGCGATAAACACTTTCTATTGAACATTACATAAACTATTATCGTTACGGTAAGGAATTCCTTATAAAGTAATAGGCATTAAGGAAATCTTTTTGTAGACATATTTGAATATCGATCAGTATTGTACTAGTACCTACTAAAATTTCGGAAGAGGAAAACATTCTACTAAAATTAAATCAGGACCATCTTTATCAGACGAGTTAAAAGCTAAGAAATTTAACGTAGTTAGAATATCTTTTTTTCCTCTCCGAAAGAAGAGTGTCAGGATCGTATCGCGAATCCTTAGACCTCGCCAGTCACTGTAAGAAATATGCTGAAAAATATAATTGATAATATAGGTAATAAATAGACCAATAATGAATCAATAATTACAATGCAAAGTACAAAGTCCTTCATCTCATAATGAAAATTAGACGCCATGTCGTGAGAATGCATCTGATAAATGATATTGTTTAGCGGCCACAATTAAGTTCTGGGAAGACGGTTCGACCACCTCCAGCGTGCACCAATTATGGGCATCTGAATAATGCGTTATTTGAGCTACTTGCGTTGTGTGTGATATAGGTTCGGCATTCATTGTTATTGAGATGTGTTTAGAATGCAAAGCGTGGAATGTTTAAATGTAGGGATTCATTTTTCTATCACTCGCACGTCTATATACAATGACAATATTCAGTTATTACTTACTTATGTTGTATTTACATGAACGCTTGGTAATAGTTTTGATTATTATTGAACATTTTCTGCCAGGGACAATGAAATGATAGGTACTCGAAGAAATCTAAACTCAGCTATAGTTTGTGCACGAACTTCAGCAGCAAGTATACAAAATCGCTGATTATAATTGTGGTATTACATATGAATGAATAGGACGCAAAACTTTCTTTTTATCATTATGATTACAAGCTTATAAATACTAAAGCTTTTGTAACAACCGAAAAGTAAGCCAAAGAGTAAAAACTCCATTTATCAGCTACACTCCAATCTCTCTGTAATTGTTCGGAGGGTTTTGTTAGATATAATCGCCAGCATTCGTCATACAAACAGCTCATCTGCTATTCTCAACGGACCGAACCCATACTCATTTATCGGCTCATCCATAAACAGACCCTTCTTCACTTAATTAAAACAGCCCTTAAGGTGTACCTATTTTCAGAGCGTGGCGATAAAACTATTTACTCGCTTTACGATTATCTGTCTCGGTTCTTAAGTCCTAATTTCCTGAAAATTGAAATTAATGTCTGTTTGCGGGGTTTGGACTGTTTAAATGATCGGAAATGGTTTCATTATTACAACGTCTTCAAGTTCAATTAGATTTCAGAATTCATATAAAACAAATCAAAAATATATCTAACACATTTTTTTGTGTTTTAAAGTTCAGTCGTACAAGTTATACAATCTTTATTTACATAAATATTCTTGGTAAAGACCACTTCAAAATTGTGCGACCGCGTACAAAAGATGATAGAACACTGCGGTTTTTCTACGGAAAAGCACTGCACCTACTTCTGTCGCTAAATCGCTATGTTGCGTTATGTACCGAATGAAAAGATAGGTACGCTAGGCAAATGCACGCCAAGATTATTCTATGGAGCTTGTAACTTATCTCAGAGAGGAGTTCACCTCTTGTAACTTATCTCAGAGAGGAGTATAATACACACATATATGTCGTAGGGTTGTAATGTACATATTAGGTACATAATTTTAATTAATCAATGTTAATAATAAAGATTGTAATAAAGATTGTAAAGATTGTAAGTAAATGAATAAATGAATAAATGAAATGAAATGAATCAAGAGCCACGTGTTCTACTTTGTACAATATAAAAATGTCCACCCACGCAACGATCGTGAAGCAGGACGTGGACGTCACAATAAAGTGCGTCCGCGATGTGCGGCCAGTTTCAGATCGACATTCGAGACAATTATAACCACTTATGATTCATGGAGCTTTTTGTTGAGTATTCAATAATGAACAATGATTTTTCATTAGCTCCCCTATTTGTTGGACACGCATTGCCCAGACGCACGCGTTAGCACTGTTATCTATCATACATAATGTATACCTCGTCCCTCATCCCGCACTTCACCTATACGGGTACCATCATACAGGAAATGTATCAATTAATTACTCTGATTGAACTCTCTATTGTCATCAAACATTCCGTCTAATACCCACAGATATACTTTTATTAGTCCACAATAAGCGATTGTACTGGGCCTAATTGTTGGGATTTATTCGACTCATCTCTCACGCCAATGGCCCCTTTTTGTACACATACGATGCTTACAATTAGTTGTAAATTTTTTTGAATATTCGCACATAAGACTTAAAAGAAAACGATTACAATACAGTGCCTAATTCTACATTTACATGTTTTCATCTATTCATTTTAAGCATTGAATATGGAGGCTAATCAGAATTCGAGAGCGGATTGATATACTATGAATAATTAATTTGAAGTATAATTAGAAATTTGTGAACGTCTTGATTAACAACCTGTATAAAATTATAACAGTATCACAATCTGCTATTTACATATTTATATCGAGCCATTCTGACAACTGTTTAGTTTTAGGATACTACTTCATTATTATATTTCGCATTAGCTATTTGCAAATAAAATTACTCTTACCGTTTCTTATTCGGGGCTATTTCTCTCTCTGATTTTACTAAATATACATGTGGATATATAGTACATGTTTTTTATGCAGCAAGTGCCGACAGACTCCACCTAAATACCGTAATACGCAGACACAATAGCTACAATGAAAGCTTTTGAATGTTTTCCTGTTTGAATCGAAACTAAATCCGTCTACGATTTAGGCGAATATTTTTGTCGTCTGGCACGCAGGTGTCTCACACGAGACTCTATTGTGGTTTTTTTAAATCGTACTTCGTTTTCGATTCATCTTTCCTATTATATTATACCTTTCCTATTATATTATACCTTTCTCGGGAAAAAATCGATGCAATGCAAAGGAGAGACAATAAATTCTAAGTTTTATAAGTAAGGTTATATAGGTTTAGTTTCAATTATCATAAATAGACAGAGAAAGAATAGATTTAATTACCATAAATCATAAATAGATAGAGAGAGATGGACAGAGCATTAATTTTACGACATTAACAGTCGAGTAGTAATGGCTCATTTTAGACTGTGTATTGTAGACGCGTACTTATCGCGATCGGACGTTATCTATGCTCATATCTCATCAAGATATGTATTTTAATACCATATTAACTTATGCTTCTTAATACAGTCACATTTACGGAAATTGACCATCAAAGAATAGAAAAGTATTTTAATCAAGTAAAGTAGGTATATTAATAAAAAAGTGTAACACATGTACATACATATATTATAAACTAAATAATAATTATGACTGCATTTGTTTATTATCGCAACAATTATTGTGTATTTATCTAATCAAGTACGCTTTAGTTGTCTGTATTTGGACAATATTTAAAATAGAATAGATATGAGGCCGGTATACTCATAGGATACCTACTTGCGTCTGGTTATTCATTTGTTTGGACATAGTTCACAGAAAATGTGATATCCTATGTTCTAATAAGCTTAGTAATTGGAGATGGGAGTGATTATTGAAATCGCTGATGAAAATTGAATTTTTATGCCTTCTATTTTTTTGCACGTTTCTATCAAATTTAATAGTTAAAGTCACTCTTCAAACATATTTACATGGCCACTTTACACATACCAGTTTACGTTAGTTAAAGTCAATAGAAATAATTGTCATTACAAGATTGGCAATATGAATGGTCAGTCCGATTTCGAGATTCCGATTCCGAGATTCCCAAGCGGGTGCGAGCAGGGCGGGCCTCTCTAGTGGTATCGCGTTCCGTTATCTTGCGGTCATCAGTCTCGTGGAACGGGTTGCGGCCCCGGAGGCGCTACACCGGAACTGTCGCTCGTATGCGGCACACGCGCCATACGCAACCAGCGACGTGTCAACAGTTAGGGATAGGGCGAATGTCCCGCAATTGAACAGCGGACCCACTTCCCGTACGATTCGGTGCGAAAGTCACAACAACAATTACTCTTGTATCACAACTTTCACGGAAACATCGAAAATATTACGTAATGTTAATGATTCTATAACTTTAGCAGAGTCAGCAAGTAAGTGTCCAGATAATGTTCGATTACATAAAATCTTCTTGCTGCGTTCTTTTAAGATCTACCGTGACTTATTCACGATTTTCAACTACACTTTTTCTTGTAAAGTAAAGTTTATATGACTTTAAAATTTTTTATTATTATAAATATATCGCTATGCTTTCCGACTCTTAAAATACATTAAATAGCAGACTAGTTTTGTAAATCCCCAAAATGCAAATCAAAACAGCTACAGATTAAGTTGAGTTTACACACATGGTTATTTTATATCTTCCAGCCTCAATATCTATTAATAAATGCGTAATTTGAATACAGGGTACATTCCCCTTTATGTTACGAACCCGAATTCTCTGCTATGGCCCATAACAAATGTCCTTTTTTTAATATGTACGCATACAAATCGAATACTTTGTCCTAGTTCTTTTCCTGTTCACTGTTCCTTGTATTTTGAACAACATTTAATATTTACCATACTTCGAATATTAAATAACGTTTATAAAAAGTATTACTTTAAACTATTGGTATAAGGTTTATAAGCGAATAGTTACGAGTATTATATTGACTATTCACCACATATGACTAGTTATCTTATTTACATATTCATGGCGAATATATTGCTTTTGAAAACATCATTTATTACAATCATCTTCGATTAAAATGAACATTAATTTGGTTATAGAAAGTCGATCGACCCAGACAGCATGTCGGGTACACTAAATTATATCACCAGATTATTGTCAATATCAATCTTGTGCATTCAATATTGTTATGAATAAAATTATGTATAGGTTTTGAAAGTAAATTAAATATGTTTAGATATGTCACTTTATACATTCCAAACACAGATGTTTAGTTAGTTAGATGTTAGTAGGCAGAAAGCACCAAGTGCAGACTATCTCCATAAAATTAACAGGCCTCTTCTACATTCATAATCGCGAGTTTCAAATTATTACATGATTATTTGCACTGACGGGTTCATAATAACTCTAGCATCAGTAGGTATACATTCTGTGACTCATGTCACGGTTATTTAAAATGATATATACTATTTGTAAAATCTCATATATTGTAGAATTTTTTCGCGGAAGTATCTTTTGTGCCGCAAAATGTTCTGATAATAACGTCGACGCTAACTCGAGACGACATTGAAGTGACGTACAAACAAATATGCACGCTCGTGTGCATGTGTCATTATTGTGCCATAAGAACGTACTAACAGATCATATCACGAATACATACGGTAGTAATATGATTACTATTTCGCAGCGATTTCCAATTGATTCAAGTTTGATGCTGCGTGGATTACATTAGAACTGCTTTTGCACATTATGCAATCTATTGCGACGTTTACAGATATATATATAAGTACGCGGGAGCACTTACTATACCATACGACGAGACTTGATTTAACATTATGATATAAATTAATTGCCTAATTTAAACCAATATCTTCCAAATCTTATCGAAAATGCAACAAATATGTTGTAAACGATACTAAATAATTTAAATGAAAAATAAGTTTAGTTATGTATATTTACAATAAAAAGAGCGACAGAGATGAAACGAAGTTTCCCAACAACCATTATGTAACAAACGAGTACAATATTAGGTACTCGTTTAGGGAAAATTCGGATTCATTCAAAAACATGATCTATACCAAAGTCGCTTTATATCTTACTGTATAAGGGTGATAATCCATTGCAGTGTGCCGAGATGGTAATTTTTCGCAGCCGGATACCACGATACTTTCAAGTGGTAGGAATGCGGCCACTGACCAGCTTCTCATGCTCCCCACCCCAGCACTATCTATGCACTAGCTAGGTATGAACAATACACGACACTACCGAGATACGTCAGCAATTAGTACGTATTAGAGGCTACACAGGGACTTTCTAAAGCGGAAACTGAAATTGTTCAATAGTGTTTTAATTTACTAATGAGTACAAAAATAAACACTATTGTGTTGACAAAAGAAATTATATTTTATTCAAAATGTCAAAGTAAAAATTATTTATATTAATACATTTATATTAATACATGATTACGTAAATATGTTTTAATATATAACAATTACCGAGGTACTAAACTTTTTTATATAACAATGAAAAGCACAATTTGATAGGCCTTATATTATTCATTATCGAATTACTAAACGTTAAAAACTTGTCGATGTGTCACGAATTTTGAAATAAAATCCTTTATTTTTCAATCGTCATTATTTTTTTAGTTTTCGTTACGTTCATATAAGACATAAACCTTCGATTTTAAGATTATTTCCTCAAACGAAGAAACATCAAAGCGCTCCATATTTATATTATTGACTAAATAAATGGGATGATAATATTAACACGCGCCGCAATCTATGTGTAAATAGCCGTTCGCCACTCGATATGTCAGTTGCATTGGGATACACGGGGCACTTATGGCCATTTAATGTGAGTAAATAAGAGCGATTGCAATCGCTCAGTGCTACAGTGCGACACCTGTTAGTCACATCGTTTACGAAGTTTGGAAGTGTTGAGATTTACTGTAAGCAACACATGTGAGTCTATCGGAAGCAATCGAAAATTAATTTCCCTGCCTGCGCCATATATCTTGGATAAATGCGAAGTTGATTGTTGGACGAGTCGCGTGCGTAACTACGATTATTTCGTCAATCGCTTGCAGGAAAAGTGATTTAGTCTACAATTATTTTATAATAGTCGAACCATTATGTTCAACTGTGTGTTTATAATTGGACTGGAAGATTATTATTTTGTCAGTTTCTACCTACATTCTACATTCTCAATTAAACGTTGGAACAGAAAAATCTATACTATATTACAAATACCTATTAATATTTCGCGTTAATTCGAATTTCAAAATATTCTCACATGCCTGTAAAAACCGTTTCTATGTAGCGTAAATTCTGCGAAACCAATTGGTTGTTTATTTGTCTATGTTTGAAAATTATTTGCATCATGCGTTTCACTCCGAGGCGGCGGTTTACGTCTACCAAATTTTGTATGTAGGCAATTACAGTTTACGTGCTAATTTGAAAGTCAGTAAACGAACCGTTTACAAGCTGTCTGGCCTCAAAGCATCCCAGACTTGGATGACATCATACAATATTGCACTTAAGATATATCCTACAAGCCCATTAACCTTCGGTGTGTTACTTCCAACTATAACTGTGTTACTTCCAATCTATTTATTTTAATATTAATTTCTGTTAACCGTGTGACTTACGGTGTCAACAAAGACGACATTTATTGATTACATAACGAATACAATTTATAGAACTCCGTTGTTTATTTTTAATTAACTTATATTAAATGATACAAAAAATGAGCAGAGAACTTGAAATCGTTGTTAATGTCTCAAATTTAAATATCGCGTCGTTTGTAATGGAATTATTTAAAATATTGTGCCAATATTAGGAGAATATAGAAAACAACAAGTAAAACTGTAAAATTGCTGATCCCTTACTTTATTTATTTAAGTGGCAATAACTTGCCATAGAACTCATAATAAGCATTGCACGATGGTTTGTTAATTCTTAACGCTTGTTAATTTCTCCGACAGCGACTACGAAGATTTTATTTATATAATTAAAGTATTACATCTCATTAGAACATTTACGTCTCATTTCTTTCGACGAGAGAAATTATAAAATAACGGTAATCATATAATTTCAAACCACGCATTTGTAGTTCGACTGTTGGACACTCGGAAATTTTACCGCGTAGACCAAACAGGGATTAGCAGAATTCGCACCCCGTAGAAAACATTCTTAAGATATCTCAGCCGTGAAGATTTATATACCATATTACGAGTGATCTGTACTAATATTTTATACTTGTCAGGGAGTTTGTATGTAGAAAGCAATCTTCGAAACTACTTAACTACTACTTATCCTATTTTTAAAATTCTTTCACTATAAACTGCTCCACCATAGGAATAAGTGTACCGATAGTACTGTTTCGAACAAACCGAACAAATATTATTCTACCATCTACCTAAAAATAATGGATACGTGTTCTATAACCGCTTGTAGTCATAAAAGTACAAGTAATTGTGTAAAGTGGTCAAAAACATTCAAAACATCGTGTATATAAATAGATATGAAAGGAACATGGAGATCATCCCAGTTCGGGTAGAGCGATCATTAGAATTAGAACATGGCATCACACTCTTTTATGTGGTAATTGTGGATTGTTTCCTATCATACTTTATACATTATTCAGATTATATCATACGTTCATAGACAGGACAATAGCGAACTGCACTTTTGTTGATATCCGTGAATCTGCTACGAGTATAATAATGACCGCGTGCTACCACTTCTAATTCCTTATGTGATGTTTGTGAATAGCAAAATTCTATACTATAACATAAAACCAGTATTCCAGATACTATAGTTAATTTCTAATAGAAATTTGACATAAATGCATGTATAAAATTCAAAATGCAAATCTAGAATCACCGGGCATACCAAGGAACATTGTATGTCAGAAACGGTAATCAATCTCCTCTTAATTAATAATGGAGTCGCGAAATGTAAATTTAAGAATTAAATGTCTACTCTAAAAGCATATATTACTATGCTAAACCGAGTTATCTCAGCAAAATCAAATTCAAGTGGCACCCCACCATAGCATACATATTTTGATTAAATCTGTATTAATTATCGCTTAAACCACCCACTTGTGTATTATAACAAACCATGCAAATGTCCCCCAGACAGGGGAAATTTGCATACTGTCCGCTTGTATTTGTGAATTGTCTAGTACTAAGCGTTTGACGAAATTCGCAATGCTAATAATACAATGGCCAGACGCACCTCGCGTTAGCACCGCATCTGCTATAGACACACCACCCCACATTCGATAGACAACCTTATTTATATACACAAACAAGTACTGTTTTATTAAACAACTCGATTCAATGTCGAAAAGAGAATTAGACGTCTCTCTGTGTTCCTTTAGGCTTCAGAGGTGAGGATGTAAGCTTTATTCGTATTTGAGTTTAGCGTTACAATCGCGTGATAGGATGTCGAGCCGTTTGTAGGCTACGACACGTCGTATTCACGGATAACTTTCGACAGTCATTGAATGGAGGGTTCGTTGACCGAATACCGAAACGTTGTTCGAATTTGCATGTGTCAATGACTCCGTGTGCAGCCGCGGCGCGCCGTACGGCCCGACGGCGTATACTTTTCCTTTCAGTGGCTCCTGAGAAACACTTTTCACATCGCCCTCGTGACACAGCTGAGCGTGAGATCCGTTGAACAGGTTAGCGATATTAGTGAAATCGTTTGACCTTAAGATGACGTGTACTCAAACCTGCAGCATTTGCAGTTGCGTTTTGCTCACGATTATTAACGTCGAATTACAGCTGTATTAACAAGAATAATACAATACGCTCAGTTGTCTGCAAAATTAAAATATAGAAATATTTGTGCGTACAGATAGTAATTTACGAATAAACTTCACTTTAACTTTATATATACAACTTTCCTTAAATAATTAACAGAAACAGTGAGATAGAAAGTAGGTAGTAGATAGAAACTATAGTAGTATTTACTAGTTTATCAAATTCAATACATGTTAATAACACACCGCGATAAAGCAGAATTGCACCAAACCTACACATGTGTGTGGTTCAACTAATATCACCAACAACTACAAGATTTTTGCCATTACGTGAAACTGTTTTAATCAATGTTCACGCTGTAAGAAGCCAGAACACGTTGTCGAACGAGAATTAATACTGAGCAAAGAGCTGCCGAAGAGTTTGGCAAGAATCTTCCGGCCATCAAACACGTCGACTGGGAACGTGCGAAATCCAATAAAGAACTCCGAGCACCTGTAAGTTATTACATTCTTCCGGAGATGCAGGGCGGCGCTCTGAAACTCACCCCAACTTTACCCAGAGATTGCTTGTCTAACTTTTACTCTGAAATTACTTAAATTAGTATCATTCGTAACCAAACTTCTCTAGCGAAATGTTTTTATAATCAGAATGTTCGATTCTATTATTCCGCTTCGTTTGAAATTCCAGCGATTCGTTCAGTTCAGTTCCGGAACTTTTAAACAGTAATATATTCGCGTTGCATTATACCTGCAAGTTATGCGATAAACACGAACTGTTTCAACTTAATTATAATACTATGTATATTGAAACGAAACAGCTAATATTTATCACAACATTAAGTGTTCTGAACTTTAAATATTAGGCACCTTAAAAATATAGGAAGTAAAAAGTAAAATATAGTACGTACAGAGGTAAAAGTATAGTAAGAAAAATATAGTAAAGAAGCTACTTTCAGTAAAAATATATAAGTAATAAGAAACTCAAATAATTGAACACAGACACAAGCAAGCGCGGTTCCTGTAATGCAAATTAAAACGGATAACGAAGAAAATTCAGACAAAGTTTTCTCAAATATAAATTTATCTTTCCCCATGTCAAAAGTTTGGAAACCGCTTCGGACTGAATACTTTGTCGCATCGCAAATGGGTGAACGACAGAGGATTAGGGCGTTATGCATAGGTTTACGCATTTAATTAGAGTAATTCATAAAATGATCGACAGTTCGGTGTGTCTTAAAGTATAAATAGTTATTTTATGTAGTTAATATATTTCTCTTTTATTGTATTTTTTATGCTACAATCAACTACCGCGCTACAAACCGCGTGCCACTATAGCGCAAAGAGAATGTGAATCGTTTTATTGTGGATTTAGAAACAGACAGTGCCATTTCTGCCGCAGTCTAATAGAAATTTCGGTAGTTGCCCAGTGAGAATACACCTTTAGAACTTATTTTTATGGCTGACTGCTTGGGGATATCGATAAATTATACATATTTATTTTATTAGTTAGAAAAATTTCAATCCTTTTCTTTGTCACAAGTTGTCACATTAGGTGGACACGCCACCCTGCCACCCTTTAATGGAACTTCACATATTTTATAACTTCACATAAATTAAAACAGCAATTTGAAGATTATTATTATTTCCATTTACAATTTTTTTTTTTCAAAATCAACACCTACAACAACAACAAACTAATTAACTAACAATAAATATACACAATCATGGATTACATTAAATGGAAGGTATACATTTAAACCATATTAGCCTGTTGTTATATTTCAAAGCTTTATGTTTTTAAATAATTAAAGTTTGGCGATATAATACGTATACGTACCTACTGTCTATTTTGACATGTGACGTTACGAAGCTTATGACTCCCACTTGTTGCACAATGTCACACTTCGTTGACACCTCCCCCTATTAATGTATGACGTAAACTATCGATATTCCCTTTGTTAAGTTATCAAAACTTAAAAAAAGTTTGATTTCATTGCAACTCATTCGTTTGTTTGATAATAAAATTATGGGTATAATTCATTTACTTATGTGCAGGCCTTTCGATATAATATGTATAAAATTAAAATATGTTGCATCGTTTACTTCGCCTCGAGACAATGGCATCCCTCGGTGGGTGTCGATTTTAATTGCAAATGTGATATTAACATATACGCTTTGTGTGTTCGACTCGAGGTGCCAGCTCAAGGCGACTCGCGCTATCCTTATGAGCGGAACATGCCCATCATATGTACTCGTATGTATGTTTTCACTGTTTATTAACATGATCACGCGTGTTATTGTACGTCAAACTATATGGGATGCAAGCACTATACAAATAAAATGAAATACAAAAAATTATACAGATCATTTTAGAGTCTAAATTTTAACAACATAAACATCAGAGCTGCACATATTCGTATGTGAATGTGAATCTACTACTTGTACTGTTGCAATAATGAAATGAAAAGTGTTGGCTGTCCACATACACATAATACAAATCCTTTCAAAGTAGCTGAAATAGTAATTAATATAAAGCAAATCTTCAGTTTTTTTATAACCATAATATCATTACATTAACCCTAACCACAATGGAATTACATAATTTTACTGTTCAATATTGCCGTTGTTAACCGCAACGTGCATCAATAATGCATTCGCCGATGGATCGTATTTTCGAACAGACCCAAGTCCCAATGATTTACTACTGTAATCATATAAAAGATCGTGAGCAGGTCAGCCGCTATCATTCATATTTATCAATCACGTGACGCCATTCGAAAGTAGGTACTAATGTTGCGGTATGTTTGAAGATTATTTTTTCCATTTAATAACCAAGCGTTCCATTTTATTATAAACAATGTCATGTTCACGTGTATATAGGTTTTAAAATGTAATGGACATAGATATGAGATCTTTTTAAAAAGATATAAGGCATATAAAGGTCATCACTATTTAAGCCGCATAGAAACCGGGGTTTCGATTTAAAATTCTTCATTATTGAACTCAAGTTAAATCTGTAACCATACATGATATAATATGCGTACATAATTAGATTTTACGGCTAATTGTTTTAAATTTTCATTTAAACAGTTTTGCATGAAGCATGATCGTTATTATTAGTTATGCATATTTTATTTCAAATGGGCTTATTTTTCTTTTTTGTATTCTTGTTATAGCTAGATATACATACATATGTACTTAAATTTGTGAATATGTACAAATTTTTCATATCGTTAACAAACATTAAGAATATTGAATTGTCAGGTAGTCTGGAGAAAGTTGCTCCATAGTGATAAGGCTATATCCAAATCTAATAGTTTCTTAGTGGTTCTATAAAGAGTAGGAAGCTGCCATAGAAAAATTGGCTGTAACATGTTCAAGAAAGGGATCATATATGTTCGTTGGCTAAATGTAGGGCATTAGTAAAAAGTAGGCTCTAGACATGTAATATATGAAAAATGCTTGAATTTTATATTCTTTGCGCCATCATTGTGATTATAAAAAAATATATTGTGTATATATCATATGTTATATTTCAGGTACGTACGTCATCCCATCCATACGCTAAGTCGAAGAAGGATGTAAGTCGATTTTCTTATAATAAATTATAATGTAAATAATTATTTATTGTTGTTATTAATATTATACTTTTACTCGTATGTACTCGTATAACTCCAATAGCAGAATATCAACTAATTTATTATTTAGGAATGAAACTATGCACAATGTATTATACGTATAGAATATATAAATATGAAATATAATATATGAACGCCGCGTAAAAAAGGTAATTTGATTCTGAAGCGATTAACTCAACACAAAACCCTATATCTCATTTCACCTAAACTTTATAATCCATTCGGGTTGAACGATACAAATCACTCAATTCGGTTCCTGTGATAATGGCCGACGTGAAACACCGATTCTCGGTCACTCGGAGCTTAAGAATAATTTATGACGCCGATTCCGCTGTGAGAATTGTTTCCTCTACAAATACTCGGTAATTATTCCACGCTAATGAACAACATTCAAGTGGCCACCTAAATTTTTGTTTATACGAAAACGATATTTAGTTTTTTCGAGAAGATATTCATCGAGCTTAATATCTGTTTTGTACTTTTGAAACTTAATTATAACAGAAATATCATTTTACACCTATAGAAAGTCTTAAACGATATTACTATTATTTTATTACGTTGATATTTCATTTACACGAAATACTCGTATACTTTAAATGACAAATACCCCACTGAATATGGCCAATAAAATTGATAAGACATCCCCTCTATGTCTACGTGCCTCGTAGACGAATTTCTTTTCGTACGCAAGATTTACGATATCGTACCTATGTACATCGCTCAAGAGTAATTGTAGTCACCAGTCCTTGTTCAAGTGAGATAGCCGAACTAACTCTGGGCATAATTTGTAACGCCTCGGTGGTTCTATATAATAATCTTATGTGTCATCATTAATTTGGAATTGAAATACTTCATCTAAGTGGACGCCATATTTCAACACTTATATTGCTTACAAAAAATACGAGTAGACACTCTCAGTTGAATAAATAACGACAAATTGTGAATTTCGAAAGAATCAGACTGTGAAAATATGGCGCAGCATGTTCCGACTCACCGTCGAAAGGAGGGTTCCGAACGGATCCGGATATATTAATTGCGTTAGATGAATGTGCACACATCCGTACGGAAATTAGAATCAACCGAATTATTGGTCCTGAACGAATCCGAACCTCGTATCTTTTTGGCTTAATTGGCCTAGCGATTTAGAGTGCCTATTTCACAAATCTTAATTCACGCTTCGGCCATAATCGTACAATTCATTCAATCCTTCGGAAAAATAAGGAAATTTAAAAATAATTGCAACGCTTTATAGTACCGTTGTGAATACTTATGAAATTTATAGACGTTTATGTCTCCATGGTTCGTAATAAACTGTTAGTAGACTTAGTAAGCCGAGGGGCGTTTTAATATATTTGTCTCAACGGTTGCTTGCGTTTTTGGGTATCCGCGGCGGACGCATCATTCTACAAATTAAGGGCTAAAACGTCGTCGGGAAAGCTATTTCATCAAATATTAAATGTAGTATGCACCGGTACTCCAACAAATGCCACAGCACATTTAATATTTTACTTAAAACGGTCTGTGGTTTCCTCCGGCGGAGTTTTCCTACGACTTAGAGCTTAAGTTTTCCTTTAGTGCGCCCGGAGTGGAGCGCTACTATTCACTGATTTAGTTAGAGAATAAATTATTGATACAAGAAAGGCTTATGTTTGTCGGTTCAGGTCTCTCTCTTTCTCTCTGTCACCCTGTCTCTCTCTTTCAGCTGTATTTATAACATACACAAAGTGAAACAAAAAAACAATTTATATTCCCATCACGTTTATAGTACACGGTGCTAAGCCATTTATCACACACATGGATACTTCCTTCAGGTGCATTTTATATGTGTGACGTTAATGAAGAAAGGAACCAGCAAAATTAATTTAAACAGTTTCACAAAGAGATTGTTTGAAACATGGAACGCTATACGAAAATTCAATGCAAAATTCGCTAACGTGTACAAGTAAAACATTTTGTTAAATCGCGCTACCTCTGTCTAGTTTAAACTTATCCACAGATGAATATTCAGATAAAGAGGAACAAAGTGCCCAAATTCTCAGTGCTTCAATAAATTAAGATGAAGAATGCAATTCTTGCGAGACATTTTACAAATTCTCTATCCAAATTGTATAAAGAAGAAATGTGCTTACACATGGATGTGCATTGTAGTATGAAAGAGAAGAAAATTCGAATATTGGAATCAGCCTTAAGTACATAGTTTAACCGTCATATAACCAAATCTAATTAGGCCAATTACTACCTATGATATAAGGAGCTCGATCGACCACATGCTGTCATATTAGGCTCAAGAAAATAATCAGTCAGTTTCCCTACCTATGCTATAGTCTGCTATAGTCTGTAGTATTGCGTAATTTTATTTATTGTTTGCGATATATTAACTTCCCAAAGCCATACGCTGTTCACTGAACTATTTATAAAAGCAGGGAAAGAAAATAAGAATTAATTTCTCTACTATTCCACCATAGTTTCTGATTACGTATCAAAGATGTTTCGTATTTAGCACATTAAAAACTTTGTTTAACTAAAATTTTATTTCTGAAAATAGAGATAGAAGAAGTACCGAAATATGTATGAACGAAATACGACATGCAAGGCAAAACTGAAAACAGTGAAAACACTCCCTAACACGAACAACAAACGTTTCGTTAAATATCGTCTATCTTTCCCCTGCAATATCACAACTAGGAATCAACTTGTCTGCTGATGAATATTCAAGGAAAACAGGACACCCGGTGGTTAAATGAATTATTCTTAATGAAACGTTAGTAACTACGTAAAGCTCCGCGCTGCATTGCATAACACTGAGGAGATAGGAGGTAATTTTTACGTAAACGTTGGTATTGCGAATATTTCTGTATAACAATTTTTAGTATGTATAACATATGCGCTTTAACGCGTTATATTATTTATTTATCACTATCTAATCCTAACAGAAATAATGCTAGACATCAATCACACAACTCTAAGTATTGAATAAGACTTTTTAGTCCATTAGTGTGCGCCATCAGGTTGGAACACCTTCATGAAAACAAGTAGGTATACCGCTCCAAATAACAAACGCATTACACAGATTTATGGTTGTACGGCATTCGCGGAAGAGCATTTCAAAAGCCTCTTCACAATATCGATTTTCTATTAATATTACGTGTAAATAATAATCGATTAGATTAAAATTGATAAAAAGAAATAGACCTGGTACCCTGTCTGACGGCTTTATTCCCTTTTTGAGGCTAAGAAACTATTATGAAAAAAAATTGTTTTTCGGCCTGAAGGGGGTGCTGGTTTCTCTTTGCTAATATGTAATTTATCTTTGCTATATATAATACTCAACCCAACCACTTCTGTCCTCAGAAGGAATAATACAACTCTAACGAACGTATACCCACTAATACTAAAAGAAGTAATGTATACTAGTCTCGATTATTCGTACAATCCACTTCGTTAGGTGTTCGTCCACTATTATTATTACAACCATTCAACTATTATCATTGAATTCAGTGTTTATAGTTTAATGTCCTCAGTGGGTATGATTGGTACCTACTCTTTATAAATAATAACAAAAAGTGGTACTAAGTGTTATTAATAAGCGCCATTTCTTCACGTATATCGCATATTACATTATCTTCAATATGTTAGTACATGTGTGACTGATAAGCAGTCAAAGGCCCGGCGGCACCATTATCTTCTTTACGGATCGTAACTCGCAACGAGGCTGGATCGAAAGTAATATGTCACAAGCGGCTCTCAGCCGAGTGAAAGTTAGTGGTAATTCTCGATTTTCGGATCAATTAATCTCAGTAGTTCGTTGGAAACTCTATAGATACACCGTTTTGAACACCATCAAGGTTATTCAAGATTGACAACAACCTGTAGGCTAACACCTATACCTATATCCGTTATCACTAGCTGAATAGTGAAGTAAGTGACCCTGTACGTTTAGAACCAAAGTTATTCCCAGAAGAAAGATGATAACGAGTTGCATTTTGTCCACCTATATAATTTTGCCCATAACTGATACCTTATCAATGCACAAGTCGTCGGTTCATTTGTTTTATGAACTTGACCAAGTTATTATGTAAAATGAAATGTTATTTGACAGGTTACTTTTATCAATCGTAAGCTATTTTTTCAATAGTAATTCTTATTATTTGCAATTCTGAAATGTCGAGGAGGATAATGCATTACCAGTATAGTAATATGTTGGCGCTGATAACGTCCTTGCCTGCAATAGTAATTAACTACATGTGTTATTGCAATGACATTCTATGTCAATGTAGCTATAGCGTACAGATACATAATAATTGTATTTTAAAACGATGATACTACACGCTTTAGATTTTTATTTTTTTAAAAAGTATTGTGCATTTGGATTCCCAAAACTACGAGTTGGTAGGTAACACTTAGATACAATAAGCTGATCTCAAAATAAAATACAAAAAACTAACCGATCGTCATTAAAATGTTTGCTTTTCATTACGTTCAAATTGGATTAACTGATTGCAATTACATAAAAATTAAAATTCTACACGGAAGGACATCCGCCTTTCCTAAAAACCATATATGAATTCAGCCAGTGACTCATACTCATGATGCACTTAAAAATAATACAAAAATCATAAATAATCTTTTTTTACGTCGCGTCTTATCGCGAAATCGCATTTTTTGTCATTTGATTTGAGATGACAGTACAAAAATTGATCGAGACTAAGATTTTAATATAATATCTATTTAGAGAATACAAATACCACCGTGTTTTTGCTAATATTCCCTACATCATTCCATTCTAGATTATTGGAAATATACTGTTTAATATCTAAAATAGTTACACGTAACATTGAAGCGATATTAAAATTACGGTCCCCCTATGACGCCCTATAAAGCATATTACGTGTGACAGTGTTAAGTAAAATCACTTTTAGCGTAGCATCCTGCATAAAATTACTTCATTCCTTTCCGGTCTTTGAGCAGTAATGGAGGGTAGATGTTTTCCTTTGACACCAATTGTTTGGAATTCTTGTGACAATTAAATGCGTATTTATAAACACGAGCGATAACGCGAACGCACTGTACTTCACGGAACCTTCCGTTGTTGGACTGTTACGTTCTTAGAAAGTACTTTATTACATTATATGATTTGTCGAATTGTCGAGTTACATTACGACAAAGACTATTTAAGTTAGTACCTATCACTTGTATTCAATGCCAAGCCATTTCTTTTATTTATTTAACAATTTTGCGCACAGAGAAGCTTGTACAGAAACACATATGAAATTTTGTACTTAATACGCTCGACAGGGTAATAAACCATCAGCTTCAGAAAAAACATCTTTTTATTAAGAGCTGTTTCTTGAAACCTATTTCATTATTTAGAACACTACTACATATTTACTCCACGTTGAAGAATTGACCGTAGGTATTATATGTAGATATCTCGGCATTACCCTTATTACCATACTAGCTGTGCCCACGGCTTCGCCCGCGTGGAAACGTTTGTCATTGCTGCTCCACTCCTATTAGTGATGTTATATAGCCTATAGCAATCCTCAATAAGTGGACTATTCAACACAAAAATAATTTTTCAATTTTAACCAGTAGTTCCTGAGATTAGCGCGTTCAACCAAACAAACTCTTCAGCTTTA
>DWGJ01000965.1:0-23372 GCA_018246895.1 Aspitha aspitha aspitha
CACCATAACACAGGCATTAAATTGCCTAATTTGGCATCAGACAGCCGTGTGTGGAATTGTCCCCGGTCATTTATTTATTTATTTATATTGCAAACGTTTGCCTCACGTGCGTTTTCGGTGCAGATCGATTAATTATAATGAAGTGGTTAGAAAAACTAAATGTAGATGTAAAACCCGTATTTTATAGCGTACCTACTTTATTTGGAATGGCGTGTTTAAAATTCCGCGGCACCGTCTTCGCAAGATGTTTGTTTATCAGGTTTATTTTTGTTTTGTTTTGAATGAAAAGAAAAACTGAAAAGACTTGTCTAGTATTTACGTTTAGGTAACCTATGTTGTTGTGTACTTTAGTATAATAAGTAACGTGAATAATTTTTATAATAATCTATAATAATCATAGTATCGTAATGTTCATAAGATGTCCATTTCTATTCGCCGAACGAAATTTTAGTCTAGGTTCAATTAATGTCTGCCAGTGTTCCGCGACATTCGGAATGTTCTGTTACGGTTTGATGGATCTTGAGGGCAAAAAACTAACCCATTGTAAATGACGATGTTTCCGGTTCCAATCCGGTCCTCACAGTAATAAGAATATTGTTGAATTTTTTGCACATTGCGGACATTTTCGGGTGACCTAATTGAATTTTCTTGTTAAAATTCCACATTTCGCATTTAAACGTTTCTGAAGTGTGCATTACTACCGCGGTACAAATCTCGCCGTGCCTGCCGATTTCTACGAGACAGCAATATTAACATATTTTTTACGCACATCACGAGTATCCGTGACATATGAATTTTATAAATGTCGGGCGATGATCTACATTTTAAAATTTAGTTTTGAATTTTAAATTTTACTTCAGTTGTTACGAAAGGGACCTTTGTTTGCAAGGCTAAAAGTGTGACAAAACTGGTATTGGACTTATGCAAAACTCATGTTGAAGGACCGCTATTGTTCACGCGCAGTAGTGGGTCTAGGTGACGCGGCGTAGCCTATCATTTGACACACAATTTTCTGAATTAAACTAGTCGCCAGTGTTCGCGACGTTTTTTGGTCAATTTTATCAACGTTTACTTTTTTTTATTTTATGACACGCTAGCGTTAGGCCAGAAACTGTAGATATGTCATACGATGGATGAAACCTGCCTGGGAATACGCGTATAGCGGTCTTGGGGGGTGCCAAGGCCGCTATCGAAGTTTCAATAGGAGACGATTTTCTATCTGAACTACTTACCAGCTCTAAGCTCTAAACGTGATAATCGGTTTTTTACGTAATTTGAGTGAAACTTAAAGTTCTTAAATATTTTTCTACTATAACATTAGCGGTGGCTATACTTGAGGGATAAAGCGCAATCTACAGTTATGGTAAAAAAACTGATTTATCGCTCATTACCCCAAGAAGTTGTGTCTTTTCGAATCTTTCGTGTCTCGCTCCTCCGTACGAAAAAAGTTAAGATTGTTATTGATTGGTTACAGTTTGAACATACCTGTTAGTACAACCAACAGTTAAATATAGCAATAAGGCCGTCCACACGCGAATCTTGGACTTTGTATTCTATCATCTATAAATTAGCCATGAAAAATATACTGTACTGCATTTACTAGTTCGTCACTATTTAATTTTATAAACATTTGTCGCGTTTATATTATGTGTCACGGTTAATGTAATCGCTCAGAATGTAATGCTTTAGTAGCTGAGTACTACTACAGTACGACGCAGGATATGCAAAATTGTAAAATGCCGAAGACACCTCTGTAATCGTATTTTAGTTTTTCTGTTATCTTACACTTACAGTTTGTTCAACATTTGCGTTACTAATTGTCTGAATATCTATCAAAATGTATTTCTCAGTTAGTTGTTTAGGAGTTGAATTTTAATGAACCATTTATCTTATATCTACATATATTATACTCGAAGTTTAGAATATAAAATGTATAAACAGTATCTACAAAAACTTCTGTTAACACCTCCAACGAGTGTTTGCCAGTAAACAAATTTTCAGCATTTTGGTCGGCTGTATGACGAAAGACAGGCACAAGTTAAAAGATATATTGCTGAAAATTCTTTGTCTATTATAAACATAGTGGAAGAATTATTTTGGACGTGTAAAAAAATTGAGTATTCAAATGATGACACATACAAAATCAATTTCAAATCTTATTCTTATTCTATTGATCAAAGTTGTTGACGCATAAACAGAGGCGCTTGCACTTATATCGTGTCACCCGCGCCAACCCCGTGTTGACGATAAGGCAATAAATAAAGACGAACAAAGACTAAAACTTTGAAAATGACAATGCTCTCGTGCTTATCGTCGCTATGAAAACTGTGTGTCTACGAAAAGGAAATAGGCTTCGCGTATTATTTTGTGTAGTAATCAGTATTATTATTATTGAATTGATAAGCGCTGACCCACTAACAGAGGTGCTTGCTCCGTTATCGCGTTAGCCGCGCTATCGGCGTATCTCAGTCGAGCAACGGCTAGACGCCCGTACGCTCGACGCCGACGGAGCGACGCTGCACTGCCTCTTATCGCCAATTTGATTACGATTGTTACTGAATTGTCAATTCAAAGGTCATTGTCAATCTTTTTGTACACACGAATATTGTCTCCTTTCAATCACTCAAATTTAATCGTAAACGTAACGTTTCGACTAACTGTTGTTTTTAATAGTAGCTCAAATCAGACTAATACTTAAAGCTGTTTTATAATGACTTAATTAGTGATATTGTTAAAGAAAAATCGTATCAAATTAAAGTTAATTTAATATAAGTAATTGCTGGCTGATTGTCTATGATAATAGGGAAATGCGGAATATATTTTTATGAATAATATACATATTTTCTTTAAAGTTGTTTAATATTTGATTTTTGTTCAGTTTCAGAGTACATCCCTCGCGGGGAACTACTAGCGTTAATACACAAGTACGGGAAGTTACCGGAAGAGCTCGTCAAGATCTTTGTAGCCGAGGTAGCAGTGGCTCTAGGTACGGACATGTCACCCACTTTGTATATAGTCAATTAATGAATCAGCGAAGTTTAATAAACGAGTTTATTTATGTCGATTGTATTATACAATATATTACAATAAAAGAACTTTGCGATGCCTATTGACACAGTTATTATTATGATAATAAATATATACAATTACGTTAGCGACGTTTTTATATTAACAGATAAGTTTTTAAGAAAATTTCCACTTTATTCGATTTTGATAATGTGCGTCCTTGGCGATTTAAGAGTTTGACAATTTGCACATTTAACCTTTATCGTATAAAATGTAGTTCTTAAGAGATTTGCCGAGAATCCTTTGTGTTTTTCTGTAATATTTCCGTTGATGCTTTGATGTTTATATTACATTATATTACAAACAACGAACCAATTATTTGATAATCAGTGCTCATTAAATGATTTCACTGTGTTTTCGTTAGTTAATGTATTTATCCGCATTTGTTGTTAATAGGCAGCACGCAGGAGCGCGCTGCCGATAAGATTGTACCAATAATAATAATAACTTGGAGAAACTTGAGCTTTGATCACCCTTAGGTCACTTGAATCAGTGCTAACGTGTACTGATGAGTCTTCACACTGCAACAATTCAAATGTACTTTGACAAATTAATTGTGAACTAACAAATTTGTCAAAATGCATATATCATTTTTGTGCCACTCAAATTTCAATTGTTTCCAAGTAGATTCAAAGTAATTATGAAGCTGTCCTTCCAATTTTAATACCATAGGTAGGTACTATTATGTAATACATATAGAATAATATGATTATGTATGTTATTGTTTATATGTTGTCTATCGGCTGATTATAGTATTTATCGAGTGTTTAAAAGTAATAAATGATCACTTAGTAACACAGTGACATTTATTAAAAGTAAATGTGTCGTTAACGTATTATAATATAAGTAAACTAGCTGTGCCCGCGGCTCCGCCCGCGTGGACATCAATGTGTCACAAAGTTTTCCCGCGTAAATACCTACCCGCAGGAATCTTAGGATATACCACGCGACCTCTTCGTCATTATATTTCAACAGTATATACTAAAGCCTTCCTCAAGAGTTGCACTATCGTTTAGTAAAAACCGTACAAAAATCCATTTAGTAGATAATATGTAGATAATGCACGGAAGCTATTGAGAGTTATCTTTAATTTTGTTATTTGTTCAGACTTTCTGCACAACGCCGGCGTCATATACCGCGACCTGAAACCCGAAAACGTCCTGCTCGACTCCGACTACCACGTGCGACTGATCGACTTCGGCCTCTCCAAGTGGCTGTCGATAGGCTCCAAAACGACCACGCTCTGCGGCACGCTCAAGTACATGGGTGAGTGTAGACAGACCACTGCATCCATCACCAACACGTGCGCAACAGATGTAACGACGGCAGAACTAAAACGGTCACTTTCCATTTCAGCGTGGGACTTGACTCGTTACATATTTTAAACGTGAAATGGCCGCGCGCGTCGCGTCGGCCGCCCGCGATTCCCGACCGGCCCGGCACTCCAGGCAGCCGGCGCGTCTGTGACCGAACGAACTGTGAGTGATTATGTCCGTAGTGGCGGCGAGCGCGCGCGCGACTCGCCAGTGACGCCGGCGAGATGAACGCCCGCAGCATCGCGTTCGAGATGTCCATGGAGGGCAGCCAGGTGGACGAGGTGGTCGCCGGCATCTTCCACACGGTGCTGTTCCACCGCTCCAGCGGCAAGTTCACGTACAACAACGAGGAGAGCTACTCGATCCGCACCGTCAGCTACGTGGACGTCGACTGCGACTTCGTGGACTTCACGTACGTGTGCTGCGAGTCGGACGCGCTCGGGCGGAACGTGAAGCGGGAGATCTCGGACTTCTCGGAGCGGCTGCGGGCCGCGGACGGCGCATCGCCGCCGCGCGGCTCCATCAGCCTCGAGTTCTTCCAGAAGCGCAGGGCGCGCTGGCCCTTCCAGCCGGAGTGCGTGCCGTGGGAGGTGTGGACGGTGTGCTGCGAGCTGACCGAGTCGCGCACCGAGCACGACATGCACGCCAAGCACGAGAGCGTGGTGGAGATGCTGCAGGACAAGATCGTGTTCATCACGGAGATCATCAACCGGCACGAGTACGTGCCGAAGATGCCGAGCCGCTCGGACGCCGACCTGGTGTTTGACACCACGTACGCCGACATCCAGCCCTACCTCTTCAAGATCACCTACAACCTGTCGGGCGCGCCGCCGCCCTCGGTCGGCAACACGGTGCGCAAGCTCATACGGGAGACGCTGTCCTTGTGATCCTCGCTTCCCCTGGCCTCCTTGTACGCCATGGCCGTGGACGATGTGTACGCATCTTATTATATCGTCGGGCTGCTGATATTAAAACTGTGTGATATTGCTTCGTATAACATGTAACTAATGATAATAATAATTTAAATGATGTTTTTAGTCATTAACTCGTAATTATATTTGGCAATATGTGACGGAATCCGGTTGCAGTGTTACGTTTACTGAATAAATTTTAATATGTGAAGTGCAATTATAGAATGGACGATAAGCGTGTAAATATTCTAAACATACCGACAAATATAATATTTTATGGATGAGATGACTTAAATATATTAAATGTATTTATTTATATTTATATAATACGAAATAAAACGCTAGATGTAATGTTTCGAGAGTTAGTTGCAATTGATTTTTTCTTTTGTTATATTTTACTTGATGTACCTATAATTCACAATTTGTATGGTCCACTTAGTCTAAATCGATTGAGCATAATCTTATGTCACATGTATGCTTCATGAATACTTGTTATGCAATTATAAAAGAGATGGTTCCGTAAAAAAACTCTGCTGTACTGAGATTTCTATTGAGTTAAGTAACATAGCAGATAACAATGTAACAGTATCTGCCTGTTGTAGCGGCAAGTGTTAGATCATTTTAGTTGTAATGATTTTAAGAGCGACTCCTCGCGATTCTGGTTCACGTGTCCACTCGTTTGTACCGTTTAAGATTTGTCTTCGTCTGTCTCTTATGTACTTTTAAGTTTCAAATTTTCAATATATTTAAAATATTAGATTTATCGAAAGCTAACATTGCACATATAGCAATTAAATGTAGAATAACAAGTATAATATAGTATTTATAATGATATATTTTAATGTGTACATATTGTTACGGTCCCAGACTTTTTATGTCATCGGTGCGAGTCCAGAGAACATAATTTTGTATTTACATGTGTATCGATGGCATAAAATTTGTTCGATTGTAATTTAATATAAAATTGTGATTAAATATAATTTTTAAAATCGTTATGGTTTACAATTAATATGACATGTGGGGGCAATGCGCTCAGCGTAATGTTGTATAGTCATGTGACTGTTATGTGTTTTTTATATTAAAATAATAAATTGCTTTGTGATATTGCCTGCGAAAGATTTGCAAAAGTTAGATATTGTGTAATATAGTTACTAAACATTTGATGATTGATTAGAGTAGAATACTTATAACATATATGATATACGTGACTGTAAATATGAGGAGCGCGGCGGTCGGTCTTTCTAGATTTTTCCTTTTATAACTATCGATATGTACTAAATATAAATGTTTGGGATTTCGAGAGCTTCATTGACTAAATTTAGATATACTTCCGCAATCGCTATTTCAGTGTGTGTATAATACTAGAACAGTTGCCTTCGTCGTAGAACTATATGTACATCGGTCATTTGATGTGAGAATACTTAGCGTAGACTTGGTGCATGGAAGTGTCATTAGACTTAAGAATATTTAGACGGATATAGTAATAGAGTCAAATTATAATCGCATATGTTTCACGTGTAGCCGCGAAACCTCTTCATGTTATCCTGTGACCTTATCTTACTATTAATTTACATTTTGCACCCGTATTGTGGCATCGCTATTGCCTAGAACGTTTCAAGTTTACTTATTTCGTTTGAATGTCGTGTGCTTGGTTGGAGATTCGGCAGAATACATCAATAAAATGCGAACATGGTCCAACGAACGCTTTACTTTTACTTTTACCGGATGGTAAATGAATCCATCCATTAATGAACTTCTAATTATTTACTTTCCTACCTCATTATGTGACTAGCTTTAGCGTTTTGCATCTCGATTGGAATGTAGTTTCCTATTTTGTACCTATATTCATCAGAATTACTTTTGTCACCAAAGATGAGGCTGTACATACTATACGGAACCAATTTGAATATTCAAATGTGTAACGTATACATTTATTGGGAAATACAATGTATTCAGGTTGGTCAACTTTTTAATTTCAAATTTTTATGATCGATCTATAATTAATTCTGTTCAGTTACCGAAAATCTCAATTTAATTTTAAAGATGACAAAATTTAACCATAGCTTCCATATTTCATAGCACAAAGATCAAACATTGGTTAAAATTAAAAAAGCGACACATTTTTGAAATGATCTCATCATAAAAATCTAATTTGTCCATGAGTTATACTTTGATCAAATGCACAGAAGAAAAACGAAAATATTTTATTAAACCGCCTATCCGACCGGTGTTACCGTTGTCGAATTAATTTTTAATGATTACGTCTGATGTTCATATCAACAAATGCCTTAAATTCTTTATGTACTCGTTTGTTGTATACGTGTGACGGAACATTACAGTTATATTTTATCTGTGCCTCGTTTTAAAGTGTTTTGTCGACTACGTTGTAAATTATTATCGTACGCGACTTACCATGGCCTTATTTGAGAAATGAATTAGATACCTATGTATATTTTAACGTCTTAGAGTGTATGGTGATTGTTGATTATTTAGAGAGTATGAAGAAGCGACGGAAGATATATGTTGTGATGTATGATTTAAAAAAATAAACAGAATTCTTAGTCTTGTGATAATTTATATAAATATGTGAATAAAATGATGAAGTATTATGTTATTGTAGTTTAAATTCTACTTTTCCCTATTTTATACTTAAACGGTTTTACCTATTATATATTCGAAGTTAAGCTTTAAGGACGAAATTCTTAGTCTTCTGTTAAAGACACCTAAAATCATCTATTCAAAGTAATAAAAATGTTTTCCATCAACCAAAATATAGTAGGTACAATATACGTAGACAAAATTAACAACATTAACATCTGATAGCAAGCGATACATCGCTACACTCCTCACCCCTTGTATTGTCTTTTCGAGAAGTGAAGTTCTACTTGTGTGCTCCACTGCAAGAAGATTCTCCCCAACTGAAAGTAATTATGTTTTTAATTTAGTATTGTTTATTCCGAGTGTAGGTTCAGTGTGGAAGGAGCAGCGTATGTTGCGTGAAGCACATGAAGTATGAATGAGAAATAGATATTTTGTATTGAAGCGTTCCAACGTTGCTGGTACTGTAACATAACCTTAAAAATGTAATATACTACTTATATACTTAATTAACTCTTTTGCACTGAAGATATAAAACGAATACTATAAATAAAAATAACGGGATAAAACACGTGGTTGTAAGGACACCTTTGGAGTTTATGAATCGCAACTAATCACATAAGTGATTCATGTATTTAGAGAATGGTCAGGTGTTATGTTACAATATTAGCAATGACTTAGTGTAAATTATTGATTTTTGTAATTTCTTGAATACATTGTTTTAGCTCCTGAGATGTTGAGTCGTGAGCCATATGGTCATGCTGTGGACTGGTGGTCACTTGGAGTTCTTCTGTGTTACATGCTGACTGGGGAGGTACGCTAAATTTGTCTTCTAAACATATATTAATTTAGTGTGTCTTGGCTGCAACCTTGAATGTTTTGGCATTTATCAAGCATTAGGGGTTTCTGGCAACTGCTTTATCACATATTGTGAAAATTGTAAAAAAAATTATACACAATTTGCAAATGGTCGTTGTTATATCCTAAATCTATAGACTTCGACATCTTTTAATTTATAATGAAAGCTGAAAAAAGTTTTTCAAGATGAAGTGTTTTTATGTTCTCTGGTTTATTGTAAGTGGCTCCTAGATGGCGTTGCAGATAAGTTTGTATGAAAAGTTACTTTGAAATTATGTAAAATTATTATGTTTGATTAGAAATGCATATTATACAGTTTGATGTCGAACTTATATAAAATCTATAAACACAGATAATATTGTGCGGAAAAATCGGATTGTAGTATAAAAACAATATTTTAATTAATCTGGACTTTAAAATATTTTTTGGCAAAAATTGCTAAGCGATTTGAACTTTATTGTTATACTTTATGATTTATATTCGTGATCTATTGAAATAAAAATTGTTATCTTATGTTTTACAAAAATGTGACCTAATCGTGAATCAATAAATTGATTGTTGATGAAGTACATAAACAATTTAGATATTAAATTGTTTTTACTATGTAGTATGTACTTCTTAGCTAAAACTGTAGAGAAGATTGATTTCCAATATATATTAATAAAAGTAAATCTTGCTATGATAATTCGAGTTTGAAATTAAAATTAACTTGCAATATAATTTTTATTTTGGTTACTACCAATAGGTAGGTGCCGCATTTGTATATCTTTGGTTTGCCCAAAGGCTAGCTATTTATTTAAAATCATCATCATATATATACATATATTAATAGCGTAAGCCGATTTTTGTCCCAGTGATTTCGTAACTGTCAAATATTTAATGTTCATCCCGTCGATACGGTAAACTCGCTCCACAAATTAAAGAACATTATTTAAATAAAGGTTTCAAATCGACAACATAATATCCACAATATTCGGATAATGGCGTATTTTAGATTTTATGATTGTATAATAATGACTAATGAAAAAGAGTTGACATTGACATACATATATTGGTTGTCAAATATTTACATGCGTGAATGCAGAAATTAATTTTGCGTAAACAGTATATTGATATTTATTATTATATTTAAAACTATCCTATCTTTTAAGTTGGAGTAATAAATAGATTTCTATAAAATTTCATTGAAATCGGTTCAGTCGTTTCAGAGATTAACGTAAACGAACATCGTGACATGGGATTTTTATATAAATAAGGATAAGGATTAAAGCAATTCGTGCAAAATTATTCCCTGTTGTTTTTTTCTATTGTCTCTCAAACCAAAAGGAAACTTGAGAAAATACTGTTTAAGACTTGAAATGTGTTTCTTCAAAATAAAAGGTAGAGTATCAATATAAATAATTTATCTTTGGAATCTTTTTAATGATCTATCGAAGTCTATGTTAACTATCTATGTATATCGAAATAAAACAACACATATAATTAAAAAAACGTATTTATTACTTATAGTACCGGAAATTCGATAATTTATTTCGAAAATTAATAATTACAACGTACGGTTTTTCTTCTCCACTCATTAAATAAGTCTCTAGAACTAGTGAATAGTCGGGATATCGAAATTGAGGTCGGCTAAACTCTCGCCATTCACTCACATAGAAATGCATCACAAACACCATCTACTGCGAACCAATTTAACCATTCTAGGCGGGGGGCGCGTGTCGAGATTGTGTGTCGACACACGCCTGCCGCCAAACGTTACCTCCAAACTAAACTAAGACTTTGTGATAGTTTCCTTATCGGTTTTCTCTGCGCTTTCTTCTGAAGAGTCCTTCTCTACACTTTCCTCCTTCTTTTCATTGCTTTCGCCGCTCTCTTCCGAGCTGTCTTTGGGTGCAGGCGCGTCATTCACTGGTTGTTCTTCGGTCTTAATTTCGGGTTTGTCTTCGCTAGATTTTACGGCCTCAATGGGCTGAGAGGGAACAATAGGCGCGTCTTTTGCTTCCTTTGATTCTTTTACTGCTTTAACTTCTTTTGATTCGACGGATTCATTTGATTTGGCTTCCTTGGCGGGTTGTTCCTTTTTCTCATCTTCCGAAGAAGCAGCTACGGCTGAAATAGAGTCAGCTGATTTTGTCTCTACTTTAGCCTTAGTTGCCTTAATTTCTTCTTTTGGGGATTCAGCAGCAATAGCAGCAGCTTGCTTTTCATCGATTGTGTCACGCACTACTCTAAGAGAATCGTCAGTGGGCACGATACCGGCTTCACCAGATTTTACAGAACCAGAAGCTTCAGCTACAGGAGATTCAGCTGGTTTCTCAGCGGTCTGGGGCTCCACCGGTTTGATGTCTTCAGGCTTGTCAGATTTGGGTGATTTCACTTCAGGTGCAGGAATTTCTTCCTTCTTCTCTTCGGGAATTGGGTTTGCGCTCTTCGCAGTTATGACTGGTTTTGTCTCAGCTACAGGATTAATAGCAGCAGGGTCTACGACATCATCAGCTACAGCTGCTGGAATTTTCACAGCACTAACAACGTCAATAGCCTCATCGGAAATAGATGATTTGACAGAGGGCTCGTTTTTAACTTCCTCAACTTTAGCTTGAGTTACTTCCGGTTTTGGTTCTTCCACAGCCTTAGCTTCTGATTTAAGTTCTTCTTTTTTCTCTTCTGGCTTGGCCTCGACTTTTTGATTTTCTTCTGGTTTTTGATCAGATTTAATAGGGTCAGTAGATTTGGGTTCAGGAACATCTTCTTTTTTAGTTTCTGGTATTACCGCAGCCTTTGGTTCGGGCTCCTTAACTTCAGGAGATATCTCAACAGGACTAATTTTAGCTTCTGGTTCTTTAGGTTTATCTGATTTTACTTCGGGTAGTTGCTCAGGTTTCTTCTCTTCCGCAGCCGCTTGAGTCAAAACTTCAGATTTTTTATCAGTTTTAAGTTCAGGCACGGGAGCAGGAGCCGCAGGTACTTCTGATTTTTCCTCGGCAACAGGCATTGCCAGGCTCATAGCCGCAAAGGCCATGCAAACTATTAAAACCTTCATCCTGTAAAAATAAAAATTATGCAATTAGTGGTTTGAATAATAACGGCAAAATTATTTTAAATTCGAATGCACGTCTGCAAGTCGTGAGACGCGTAAGGCCAATGTTACGCGCAGAGCCGGCCGGCTTTAACGATTCGCAGCAATTTTCCTATTAAGGCTGAATCATCTAAGGGCTTGATATGCTGGGGGCCGATATGCCTATCTTGTAGTAACATCGATTTAAAGTTGTTATGATAAGTAGGATGTAAACTATTTGTGAAAGTGGGCTATGAAACAGAGTGGAAAGTTTTTGTCTATTTGTCGCCACGATGTCTAAAGAGTCTACATTGGTTGAGTTTTACGTCCGTTTAAGCGTTATTTTAAAATGACATAATTTATTTTTATCATGTTTCAAACAAGTTTGTCCGCTTGCGAAACTCTTGAAAATAGATAATGTTTATTTATAAGTGCTTCATCGATCCGAGTATACTTTTTCTATTTCTCAATAGCTCTTAAGGTCGTGGACCCCGTTGGCGCCTATTTATAACTTGCGTCTAGCCGAGGGTGGGGCATTAATTCGATATCCCAGGTCCTGTTGGAATGCGGTCTGGCGCCGCACTACAAATAGATTACTACCTCCGACGGGATAATCTTTTATAGCAACCTGTGGCGTAGCCTCTAGTAATATGTATACACGGTATCATAAGAAATACATCGTTAAATGAATTTTTCGAGCAGTTAAGGATATTTTAAATTTGATTAGCAGCAAAACATAATGAATTGAATGTACGCAACAGTAAGGCAACGCACGATGGACACTTCCTAGCGTATGCGCAGTTAGGCAGGATGCGAAACGCGCGATCGTAATATGGATGATCCTGCCAGACGACCACACAACATTATCTGAATTTTAATTGGCTCATTGAATAGAATCGCCAACTAGAATGCAAATACACCATTGTATGAATGGTTCATTGTTAAAATAAGTATACGTAGCCTTGTCTGCTTTACGTTTACTTAGTTTTAGTAACAATAGTTATTGCATTTTGTTAAACAGTGGGTCTTATAATAAAACTATTTGATGGGTATGGTGTATGCTTAAGTTAAAGTATTTGTTGCAAATGTTCATTCACTTTAAACTTGCATCAGGAATTGTCTGGCAATGTTTTATCGGCTTAAATACAAGCCGCGTTATTTGTTTTTTATGTAAATGTCTGGACAATTTCGAGTTCAATACGTAATGAGAGTTTCATAATTTGATCTCACCGCTTGCCTGTTATTACGAGCTGGGCCAGTTCTTATATAGTGTAATCAACATCCTTTTTTGTTTTTTTATTTACTTCCATTCGCTGCATCTCTAAAATAGGGTTGATAGCAAAAAATAAAGACATAGTTGATATTTAAAATGAAGCATTTATTCTTGCCAAACTGGAAACTTTAAAAGAGTATTATCCAACTAAACAATTTCAAATTCGTATATTGTACCAAAATACGTCAATGGTATTTCTTTTAGTGGTCGGAGCTAATTACTAGTATTGCACAATGAATTTCGTATAATAATAAATTTTAAACAGATAGCTCATAAATGTCTTTATTCTTATTGAATTGAATTGATCTTTATTGAAAGATCCAAGTTTATTGCCAACAAGAAATCGAACAGTATCCGAGTGTTCGTATCGATTGGCTGTTAGAGCAACCCTAAAGGTCATTGTAAACAGTAAAAGTAAAAAAATAAAAGCGTTCATCAAGTTTGCAAAACAGGTTCCCATCTATAAGAGATGAGATACGGCGGCCATTGCCTCTGCACTCCATCCGTATCGGATCGCCGATTCGCGTCTGATTACATTTAATTTAATCACGCTATCCTTCGTACAACCGCGTCGAATATTCCAGAGATTCTGTATATTAGGATATTTTATCATCGCGTCGGTTACATTGCACACACGCTGTGTAGGGGACGGATAATTGTCATAATTTATGTGATTGTTGGCTGAGTTATTTTCTGGAAGGATATCCTCGGCGGGCTGAGGGCAAGGATTGACGTCTTCCCACACGGCGGGGTAGCAATCTTCCAATTGAAACCCAGCGCATGCCGGCTTATTGCGCCAATCAAAAAATATGCTCGCAACCGACACGGTCCCCTACACGTGACTACTCAATCGAGCTATGCATGTATAGCGTCAGGAATCTGAATTAAAGTCGTATGTCAATACCGACACCGATTTAATTATAACGTCATCAGTGCAATTAATGTAATATAATTTAAAGAATAAATTAAAAGAACACAACTTGACACAATTGCAAAGATCTCTTTTCTGTCTTTCTCAAAACATCTCTTCGGACATGTTATTACAGGAGGAAATTAAATAAGCATTGCATCTTGTCATACCCACTGTTAGATTTGTTATTGATGTGGTATCACGGTAAGCTCATATTTCCGTTTTCGGGACGAAGCCAACTTACTTTAATTCCCCTATGTAATATGTATTGTACAGGCGTGTACAGGCGTAAATTTGAATGGCATAGTAGCAGTACACATTCTCGTAAGCAACGGTTGTTTCCTACATGCTACATATATGCATTACCTACGCATTTAAATTAGAATCCGTACGACTTTTAAGAACCAACAGCATTGTCCGACAATACGCAGAATTATGGTCTCTATATACATACATGTATATAAATAGCTTAAAATGCAAAACTTTGTTACATTTTTGGTCGATAAACAATTTAGTTTTTGTCTGAATTGTTATGTTCGCACTTATTTATTTTATAGTGACAGTCGTTTAGAGGAATACCTCTTACCTATTCAATATAATATGTTTTAACATTTGTTAAACCCTGCGAATTGTTTATGTTTCATTTACGTATTTAGATAATTTTAACAATTAATTATAATATAGGGGAGGTTTTAACTGTAATTGTGTGAATTGCTAATGACCTTGTATCGTTCAATGCCTGACTATTTCAAGTCCAAATATAAATTGCGTAGTGCAGGATTGGATGTAAATGTGTTTTGAAAATAATAATGCGCCGGTAGGTTGTACAATTATGTAAAATGCGTGCCAGTTTCGTTTTAATTTCATAAAAATGTATATATGTTTCTCATAAGCTTTATTCATCGTGATGTGCTGTAATCATCGTGATGTTGCATCAGTATCTTAGATCTACGTGTACGAGTTGAGGTTTCGTCAGATCGTTACAAGGGCGCTATCTGGTAACACGTGTAATTATCCGATAATCATGGCCCTACTAACATCGTAGGTAAGTAAATGTACCAGTATGTCTAAATAAATACGTATAGTTCTGCTTTTCTTTATAGGAGTTTTGCTTACTTTATCGTAATTCCAAAGTTTAAAAGGTCGTTGCCTTTAGAGTCATTTACACACGTCCGAATTGTTTACGTAACATTGAAACTCAAAACAAAGTTAGATCTCTTTACTACGGAACTATCCCGTATAGTTTTAGTTCCATCTTCCATTTGTTGCTATCGTTTGAGTTTTGTCTAAGGAAGTTATGTCATAATCCTTTTAACTTATAGCTATTATTGAAGAGCTGCATATTATTATCACATCCGTTATTCGTGAAGCTCTATTGCGATTTTTTTTAAATAAAAGCATGTAATACATCGTGCTTAAAATGAAAGTAAAATAAGAAAAATTCAAAATTCTTCAAATATTAATGAACTTAGTGCAACGGGTAATATTGTCGTGTATAGAGATAGGTACCTATATCTTTTTAAGCGTTAATATCTAGAAGATGCAAGTACACACATCAAATGACAATGTGAAGCTTGTTAAGGTTATTACATGAGCATACGAACCATTAGTCACAAAATGCAAATCGTTCGACATTTTTCCTTATATTTGCAAGACATTAGGTACATTGTAAAACTAGCTGTGCCCGCATCTTCGCCCGAGTGGAAATTAATGTTTTCTCGTTTTTGCAACATTTGTCATTGCTGCTCCACCCTTATTAGTCAAAGCGTGATGTTTTATAGCCTTCCTCAATAAATGGACTATTGAACATAAAAGTAATTTTTCAATTTGAACCAGTACTTCCTGAGATTAGCGCGTTCAACCAAACAAACTCTTCAGCTTTATAATATTAGTATAGATTTATCTTAACTTTTAATTCTTATATATTTGCAACAGCATATTTTATTACGGTTATCAAGATAAATTGAATACGGTGAGATTATCTCAAGAATATATGAAGAGTTTGCAATTACACGAACAAAATCTTTCCATTTGGCTCGAGCAAGGCCGGATTTTGCTGATTTTATATTTATTTTATGGCTGGTTCAATGAATTAATCATAATAAAGTTTAATGTTTTAGTGGCATTACAGTGTCATAAACAGTAATTGGATTAAATGTCTGCCGTTCTGAAACTGAGTTTTTGAAATGACTGTAACTAATTATAAATAACTTCCTTTATTTAGTTTTTTTTACGAGAAGCCGAAACGTGAAGTTGTATATGTTTGATGTGCGAGATCACATTTAAGCAAAAATAATCCACCACAAAAAGTAAATTAAATCTACAAAAAAGGGCGGTATTAAACCAATTTTCTTTTCCCTGAATTATTACCTTAACGCTATTAGGTACGCTTGAGATATTTTTACATAGCACCATTATTTCTTTGGTATCTGGCACGACAACCATAGCAATCACTACGTTGTGCATTTAACAATTGTCCTTGTGTTTGTATGACTTTCTATTTCTAACCGGCTGGTTAACGCCTAGCACCAAAGGTATAATAGGTATAAGCATTTACCAACTTGAGACTGCATAGGTACGAGTATTAAATAGACCTATCACAAAACGCAGTTTCATTTGTCAGTCCTGGAAAAAAATCATCAGCATTATGAATTTTCCTACGTAAACTGATCTTAATAAAGAACCTTTAAAAAGTATTCTACTCTAATGTTACAAACTTTTCACAATCATTACATATGTATGTAGATTAGAATAATAATTAAATAACTGGGGACAATTCCACACACGGCTATCTGATCCCAAATTAGGCAATTTAATGCATGTGTATGATCACCGGACAGCTGATAAACATAGATAATAACATATTTTTATTACGCCCAAACACAAAACAAACAAATGTTCGTCCTGGGTGGGAATCGAACCCACGATATCCGGTTTTACAGTCAGGTTCTCTAACCACTCGACCACGGGGCCAGTAAAGAATAATTAAAATGCTTTATGAATAATACCTACTTTATCACACCATAGAATATGAATGATTGTAATTCACCGTCGATTAAGTATTAATTACTGGTACCTATCATAAAAACAATTACAGGTATGTGTCGAGAAAGACATGGTGACACAAATCCGTCATGCGAAAAACAACATTGTACATTATGCATGTTTTTTTTTTCTAATAACGCTAGGTATTTACTAAAGACTCAAAAACGGGTAATTGTTGCCTGTTAAGAACTGCAACAGCAGAGTTCAAATAATTCAGCCGTACCTTCGGACACCGGATAACGCAAAATAATTAAGCCTTTCTGAGGTCAATTACTATCATTCTAATCGCCTATAAATGATTATGATCAGAAGTAATCAAACGGCTACGCAGATACATTTATGTCACTGGCATAAAACCTATTGATTTTATGTTTGTGTATAAACACTTATTACACCTTCATCGACTAGCCCTTGATTTATTGCGAACGTAAATAGGAATTTATTAAATGGTTTAACATAAAATCGAGCTCAGATCGCCATTAAAATTCATTGGACCACACGTACCCAAGTGTAATGTTGTTTTATAAGTGCGGGTGTCTCGATAGTGACCCAGACATTACCTTTATTCATGGTCTCGATTCGTTTTCTACAAAACGTGAAACGGGTCTTTATTCGACGCCACTTTCTACAAAATCATTTAGAATCGATGCTTGAGTTTTTGTTACAATTCACGTAGGTGCAGTCATTTAAGATCTCGCTACCAATGCAGTTTCCTCGGGATATTTCAACTTACCGAATATCGATATTCCTCATCCAATATCGATACTCATAACGGTGTATTCAAAGTTTTGTGGCGTCCAATATCTACTACGGTAGATAAAGAACCAATAATATCTACGGACGCTATAAATTTGTTGTTGGTGAACTTTACAGTTACATCTGTTACAACTGGTCAGGTAGGTTAAGCCACTTGTGTATAAGTCAGCGTAACCCAGAATGAAGATTAATATAAACCTCGTCTACCTGTTATACACGTACAGTGCCTCCCATACATGACAAGAACCAATCACAAATAGATCTTCGGTTAGGAATTGGAATGTTCAGCATTCTAAATTATCGACGAAGTTAATTTAACTCGAACTTTATTTATCATGTTGACTAACATTTAAAATACTTATTGTTAGTGTAGTTTAATTCTACCGTAACCAAATGCATGATATCAAATTATTTATACAATTTCAAAGTATCTGCTCTATTTTACATTGCTGCGTACATTTTTCGTATGCCTGTCACCAAAAAGGCTTTGGCATACGTTTAATGGTATGTTCGGCGGTGCGAGTTGATTATGGTATTGTCGGTACAGATTATACGAGTAAGGTGCGTTCGTGTGTCGAAATCCTCCATTCTATCATTGTGCAACCGTCGACCCACGGTTCATTGTCGACGCATTGGGACAACAGATCGATCCTATTATCTCAACAATATAAATCAGTGTCAGCGATGACGGAAGGCTTACATACGCCTTTCCAACTATATCAGTACTTTATACCTATATAGCGCTGCGTATATAACCTTTAATAAGTGTGAGGTTTATGGTGCATTAAGACTGATTTGCGAAACTAATGAGCAAACGCAAGTTCAAAGATAATGTTACATAAAATGCATTTGGTGGTTCTGTATGAAATAAAATAATAAACAGAATTGCAGATAAAATTCACGACGTTTGAGTATTAAACCGACTACAGCTTAGCTGCCATCATTTGTAAATTCTTCTCTCGCTATGTGCTTGCAATTATGAAGTATCTTTTGAGTTTTCGTATGCAACTAATTTTCAAGTCCTGTTAGAATTATAATTAAGTGTCAAGCACAAAATTCTGTTAATAGTGCAACGGTAAAATGCAATAGCATGTAAGCTGTTGATGTACGCCTTAAGAACTGCTTAGGTCAATGCCAGCGGAAGAGTTGTATAGGGTTGCCACTTTTCTGTATCCAATTTTATTTAAAAACAGATTTTAAGTTAGAATGTAATTGTTAGAATTAGAAGTAAGACCGCAATCGTTATGGATTTATAGTAACAATATTGTGGGGTAGGTTTGATAAAAAGGGCCTTTTTGGCTACATAACACGTGAGTTTTTCACGTAATAAAAGATTTGTGGTAGAGATTCATTATTAGACTGTCTATTTATATTGGATGTAGTTTTCTGGCGAATTTCTGGAGTTGTTTTTGGCAACCCTAGCCAAACCAGTCGAATCCAGTGTAACGGGCTTGGGCAAGTGTGAAATGTCAATAAATGTACCCATTGCTAGTCGCTTGACGAGTTTACACTTACATAAGTATTTAAACTGACATTTACTTATTGTATAACATTTCATCTGATGTAAGTCCAGTCTTGTGACAGAGAGGAAGTTCACAATGATTTCATGATTTGCATGTCATCTTGTTGGTGAATATTTACGCATTAACTAGCATATTTAAACTGTCTTAAAATGCATTTACCAATGCGGTCCATTTGTCTTTATTTCGTTTCTACATTTTAATTCCATGTTCCATAATTTTTTTGATTAAATAGTTTAAATAAATTGTAAGATTTGTTATATACCTATAATATATGTCACTTAGAAGTAAAAAAAATACACGTACATTTATAGTAATTGTGTAACAGAACTTCTAAATAAATACACAATTATTATGCGTTGCCTTTAAAACTGTGCGTAATAAAAAGTAAATAAAAGTTTAAAACTGAATGATAAAGCTATATCGTATTTAATATGTACATAATAGTTTGACAGCCATTTAATTACGTTTTTCGCAACATAATAGTGAGGCGATGAAATTTTTATTGTATTTACATATTTAAGTGTTTGCACTGACCTTGTCGGACCGTAAAAATTTCCATTCATTGGATATCTTTAAAGTTTTGGTCATTTATTTTTAGAGTAACAGAATACCCGCAGAGCGTGACTGTTTATTGTTATCTTAGAATAATTGATGTAACCAATTACCTTGAGTGACAGTCTTTATTGTAAACCTTACATAGATCTTTGTGGACAAGTACGTTTATGTAGATTCATGATAAACACTACCTTATTTATTCGGTTTGTCGGAACTGTCTAAAAATATCGATATTAAAATTTGGTGTAGTGGACTGATTCTAGATTTGAAATAGTTTCAAACATTTTCAGTTTAGTTAAGGTGTATTAAATAGAATACACAATTACAAAATGGCGGCACTTTAAAATCTCCGATTAAATTTAAAAAATTCCAGCAACGTTTTAGTTGAGAGGTTTTTAAATAGGTATTTGAATAAATCTAACTATAAGATTGGCGTTTTTGCAATCGGGCTTTTTTGTTTTGTTGGCATTTTTGTTTTCAGTCCTGTGACAAATTGTAATTGGAATGCAAAATATTTTTTTTACAGTCGGTGGAAACTTTTTAATATCTCGCTTATATACTCGTATATATATATATTGTAGTAGATATAATTACTACTTACCTACAAATAAAATAGAATATAGTAATAACAATAATTAATGAAGAAATAAAAATTAAACAATTTAGTTATTTGTAAAAAAAATTATGTATAAACAAAAGAAGTCAACGAAGATTGGAAATATTCCTTTAATTTAATTCAATATGTTATGGATTGAATTAACTAAATATTCTAGGTCAAAACAAAGTGGAACAACAAGAATATGATAGTTTATACGTTTTCATCTCTGTCGCCCAATATGGTTTGTATAAAGGAAATGTACTGCGCAAATCTATTGCGCATGCCTCGCAAATCGTTGACAGGAACAGGACGCCATGATCTACATATTTATGTCGGCCTCAAACCGTGGCGGAAATGTACTAACAGTTTTCGTACGAAATCCTCCTTCTTTGTCCCGCTAGTTCTCCCTTCTTTCTCCTTCTGTTTAACTTATGTCGTCTTTTTGATCTACAAGAGAACCTGCCAGTATAGGTACACTATGAGCAGGCTGTTTTAAAATGTAACGACAACACATTATTACGTCACAGATACCTATATAAATTGTAGAAAACTTTAAAAATCGTAATAACAGAAAAAATATTACGTTTTATCCGTTAGTCTACGTCACACCGTATAATAAGAATTACGTTTCAACAAAGAAAATCTACATTACAAGTAAATTAATTAAAACATATTAAGCTTAGTTTTTACGCTTCACTTGATACAAATTTTTATAATCTGTCCAATAAGCCAGTTTAGAATACAGCGCTACGGATTTCCTTCATCTTTTTTAAGCGCCACCTTGCATTTTTGTTTTTATCGCGATCTAACTTAGATGGCTCAGGGCTGAGTCATGGACAGATTGGGTTTTGTAGGCACGTGTGTCCGAAGTATTGTTATAGTCAGAAAAAAAATGCCATATCAGAAGTTGCAATTGAGGCGAGACAAATTACGCAGCAACATAACGTACAACTTGATGCGAGTGTTACGACTGCTGCGCGGACTATCGCTGATTTTTTCGATTGCTTTTAAATTTTTTTTTAAATAACTATTGCCACTTTTTCTTATCATAAAAATTAACTATCTTTAATAAAGTAATTCTAATAGTATTATAATTCACATCTGGTATTATTTCATATCTATTCTACTTGATTTTGGCTTAAGCCGTGTCACGTTGGTACGTACCTAAGTCGATTAGGTACAGGCGTTCGAACACCGGAATGTATGATTTAATTAAAGTATGTTTATGGCTTCCTACTTCTGAGCATTAGCGTACTGTGTTGTGGGCTTGATTGGTATAATTTTATGTATGCTTGCAACGTTTCGGTCGGTTACCACTATTATTATAAAGACCACTATTATAAAGACTACATTAACACCTACAAGTTTAATTATGCTATTGTTCTCATCGCCGTCACAATCGAAAATGAAAGTAATTACAAAACAATATACTTTAGTACAGAGTTATTTAGGTGCAGGTCCCTTTAACAGCAGTGCACATTAAATACGAATGTACCTACTGTTAAAATTTTGTTGTTGTTATACAATTATTTTCAAATATTATTTACATTCAGAGTCACGTATTTAGACGGATTTTCATTATTAGCCTTCGTTAATGACACAAGCATGCATATCAAATACGCGTCGCCACTGTCGTGATTTCCTAATTTCATAGTTTTCAATGCATCATTTTCTTAAAATTCTGTTTGTTTTGGTTGAAGTAATTCTATAAACTGCCAAGTTAAGTTTAAGTAGATGCTAGTGTAGCTGGCAATTGTTCTTAGTGTTTGTTATAATTTTGATTTTATCAGTGATCCAAATAAACTCTCCCAAAATGTAGTATTATAAATTTTAATTTTATAAAACAAGAAATCTTTTATAAAAGTAATGACTATTACTATTTCTTTTATTATATAAATCTAAATTATAGGATACAGTGCAATTTATACCTAAAAAGCAGACTGAAACGGAAAAAAAAGATCACAATAAGGATATCCCTTTTACTTTAAGAACGGTGGAATCGTGCTTATAGAATTATTCATTCGATGGGATTGGTTATATTCTGCACATTTAATTGTAGGCATAGCGGCCCTGAACATAAAATATTATTTAACCTAGTCACGGTTTATTGAATAACTACAAAACGTCTGAACCGAAAGCAACATTCCGTAAGAATGTTTGGTAATAAAATTGATAACTATCAGTTTTATAATTTATTACTCGTAAAACGTAGATTTTAAATGGCGGTCATTTTAATGAAGTAGTTACGATTTTCTGTTTAAAAAAAGGCGGCAGAAAGAGATTACGTATTATAGGTATTTTTTATCTAGAATTATAGAGAGATAGAGCATTTAATTTACACCGTTCGTTTCACAATTTTAATATTATACTTTAATCTAAAGATATAAATTTTAGATAATTGATTAAATTTTATAGTTCGATCTCTAAATTAGCATATAACGGAAGTCTGTGATAAGAAAATTACATCAAGCTATTTGAAAAAATACCTTATAATAAAACAAAATGTTTCAAGTTTAAGCCAAAGCTTTACTTAACATTCTTAGTCAAAATACAAAAGTTGAAATTATCTGTTAATGTAAATTAAAGTAGATATCTAAAATATATATAAAAGAATGTTGTTTTTCGAATGGTATAACGGGAATTACCAGCACCTGTTGCGTAGAAAATATTATTTTGATATTCCTTTCTGGTACATATCCAGGTATTGAATATTTTAGGGAGATTTTTTCGATTTACACATGATTGAACTTACCTGATTTGTTTGATCCGGTAACAAAGATGTGCTCAAGATGCAACCACTGCCACAGATTAAAAAGAGACTTGAGTATGTTTTTTTTTAAATCACCGAGCGCTGAGACGTCCGGCAATGTATTGGTGCTGGTCTGATAATGCCGGTGTTTATATAGCG
>DWGJ01000966.1:0-23369 GCA_018246895.1 Aspitha aspitha aspitha
ATGAGATGGCAAGTTACACTCACTTCTCGACGCGTTTGGCGAGTGAAATATTGAAAACTCGGAATCAGCACACAGAAGGGTGTTGAAGATAAATAATTGATATTTTCTAATAACTATATTATTTTTGCACATTCGTTTACATACTCGTAGGTATATTTTTCAGTGTAGTGATAAGAAAGCAGATAAATTTGTTTGGAGATAAAACATACTAACATTAAAGTACGTAGGTACTGAAGATCTGTAGCGTAAATGCAAATGTCTCTTTTTCCCTCCTTTTTGCCGGCGAAACATAAATCATTGTAACGAGGGCTTTTTACAAAGACATATTCACACGGCTTCGCTATGACAAATGACTATATGCTCGTACATACAATATATGTAATGAGATAACGGTCTAAGCGCTTAAGTGATAATGATAACATACTATTTTTGCCTGCGATTGCTAAACATAACATAAACACACGGAATTCCGGAATTTTTGCAGTCGGGACCAACATCTCGACCGGGTCAATTCTTCCCAAAAATGGCGTCGTTTGCAGATGTTCATGGGCGGCAGCAGCCACTTGTGACTGGTGCCTGCTCGTTCGCTACTCTTTTCAAATAAAAAAACATCTTTGCAGAATCTTTTCGACATGAATTCTTACACTGGCAATATTATATGTTTCTTGGGTCCCTTGTCTGAAAAATTCACTATTACTCTTGAGGAATGGACGCATAACCACTACTGCCGCGCCTACGCCGCCTCTGCCTGTACCTTAGATAAAACAGGGGAGGGTGGCAGTTTATGTTCATAGAACGACTTTTTCATCTTCGAATTTGATCGGGGTACTCAAAAATTCACCATAAATATAACGTGAGCGTGAAATAGCGCCACAAACGTCAGAAAAGCTTTAATTTATGTCCACTATTTAGAATACGGAAATTTCGTGGATTCTTCATTCCGTTCTTGATACTTTGATGCTATTAATATCGCCCACGAAAGCTGCGAGATTTGTGCCAAGCCGATAAAATAAAATGGTATTTAGTTAGTGTTCAGAAACAAAAAAATTTCAATTTAGTAGAATATATGTATAAACTATATGTTCTTCATCAATATTAATTTCATATATGGAACTGTAAAATTGTTTGTCCGCATGCTGTTTTATCATTTGAAAACCGCTTAATTGTTATAACGGATACTGCTAAAAATATATGTTTTCTAATCTACACATAGATATAAGGGATCATTATACATGTAACACACAAATATATAACAGCACGGGATTTGAGTGTTAGATTTTGATAAACATAATATGTTAAGCGCGTTCATTTAATAAATATGGGCCCTTTTCTATAAATAAGTCCTTTTTAAATATGCGGCTTATTTTAGAAACTTGAAAATTTACATAATACCAGTAATTAAAAGAGCTTTAAGAAAATTAAATAAAGATTGTTATCTAATTCGAAATCTGAGGATGTAGTTATGTAAGTTATGTTTTATATCCACGGAGTGAATAGAAGTAAGCTACTCATGTTATTGACAATATCTTGTCTGAATAAACAAATAATATTTGTAAAGCTATCATAATGTCATTAAAAATTGTCATAACCACCCACGTATGTTTCCACAGCCATTATATATGTAGGTATCTACTTACACTAAATAATTTCTAATTAGGCTGGAGTAATGTGTATTTTGAATACAAATGTTGGTTAATTACTCAGGCGACAAGGCAATTAAAACGGTATCTCTATGATAATCTTAAAACGAGTTCTGATATGCAGCTGTATGATCAAGTAATATCTTCGGTTCATTAGGCGATAATGGTAAGTGTAGCAATAATTGAACTTCTGTAATGGATTTGCGGGTTATTAATCACATCAGCTGTATACTTACAGTTGTAATTATAATTAGGTTTAGATACGGGAATTAAGCTTGATGTCAAAGTTATATATATTTATTTATAATCTAACTGTGCCCGCGGCTTCGCCCGCGTGGAAATCAATTTGTTATAAAGTTTTTCCCGCGTTAAAACCTACACCGCGGGAATTCTAGAATAATACTCACAAACTTTCATTCCCTTCACCCCCATATAAGTAGAATTTCAAAAATGCCAGTATTCTTGTAATATATTTCATACGAACTGATTAAATACAAAGTTTCGCGGTTTTATCTTCGATAATGACGAACTTCTATACAAACCTTTATTCCCTATTTCAGTCCCTGGAACCCCTGTTTTGCGATAAAATGTAGCCTATGTCTTTTCCCAACGTTAAATGTATAGTTGTACCAAATTTCATTAAAATCTGTTAAGCGGTTTAGACGTGAACGTTAAGGCGTAAACAGACAGAGTTACAATCGCATTTATAATATTAGTAGGGCTTAGTTTCTCATAGATCGTCTCATACAATGATTGTGACGAAACTTAATAAAACAAAGTCTTATTCAGATTCAAAACGAAGTTATAGGTATTTTTATAGTTTTTTAGATTATCTCGTTTGTTTGATCACTTTATTTTAAATGTATATTAGAAAATATTCCAGCCATATATATGTGAGTTTTATTTTCTGTGCGTTGCGACATGGCTAGTATAAACATTGCGCCGATTTGTGTCGCTATGCTAAAGAGCTCTTCACATTGTGTTCCAGTTTTAAAGTACGATAGCAAGTGCCATTACGTAAGGTAAGTAGTGGCATACTAGAATTTTTTCGCATCTGATTTATGAATAATGTTCAGCAAATAACATATCTAAGGTCCGCTGCAAACATTTCTAAAGGAGCAAATATAAATCCATACCATGAAAAACCGAAAATTCAGTCAATACTGAATATGAGACCGGATATTGATAATACATATCTATAGGTAGCTTAAATTTATACATGTACTAAGAGACCCGACCACGCGTTGCCGTGGTTCAATTAAAATAATGTTATAATGACTTAAACTCGTACTCGTACCTATATGAGTGTAGTCCTATAAAGAAAATATTGACTTTACGTATGCAAATGGAATGGAATGTATATTGCATATGAAAAAAATGTATAATAATTTCGCTTTCCCGCTCGGGAAAGTGAATAAAATTGTGATATGTCAAAATTGTCTTATATATTTTTCGTTAAAATTGAATTTAATATAATTTCTACGTTTTGAAATATTATGACGTGGCATCGGTCACCGGGGAATTTTTTCATGGAAATTAGAACAGGAACACGGGCGGACATTAATCAAGCCTGGGAATAAGGGATAACAAATTAAATTAGACGAGACACTGTGGCCTGCTGAATATATATCACTAAAATTGTTGTGATCGAAATTTATTGGGTAATTAAATGTCTCGAAATAAATTCTAATACGACCGTATAAAATTATTTCAATTAACATGAATTAAATTATAATCGCAAAGTCATTAATACATTTGTATGAAAACGTGGTACACAAAGATTGCTACAATGTAGACATTATTAAATTTATAACTAAAATTTACTAGTAAAGTTATACTTTAACAAATGTAAACTGGAACGAGAGGTCACTATTTGTCTCTAATTTCTTTTTCTTTATATCTATTTTATGTCTACATATATGTACGTAGGTATATGTATATTTGTTTATAAATATATCCCACAAGAAAATTACTTACAACTGTTGCGGGATACATTTTTATCAGTTTCCTTTCGAAAGTACCAAATAACTTTATATGAAATATTGGTGCAGATATTCGTTTTGAAAAGTTCTGTTTGCAGTTCATTTCTGGCAACACACTGTGTTATGTACAAGTAAGTAACGTCAATCCAAGCTGGTAGGGGATGCTTTTACGAGCCCGCGCCCTTCGCTGGGTTAGTCCGACTTGTTTCCTTGATGATGTAGTATATGATAAAGTAACAAATAAAACTCTTTGAAATTCAGAGTTTTAAAACAAAAAAAAAATGCTTTGTTTCGGTTATTTAAAAAAATCTAAAGAAGTGTTGAAAAAACTTGTTGCAAGCATTTTTTACCATATTATAAGTTTTTCAGCTATTTTTATTATTTACAAGTTCTTATACGACTTTGGATCTCTAAAACAAATAGATATAGAGCGAACAATAACTTAAAATCCGTGTGGTTTTAACATAAACATCTCTCATCTCATCATAACTCTATTTTTCAAATTAAGAAGTCTGATATATTCAACTGATCTGCTGGCCAACGAGTAATCACGTGGTCATTTACCATCGTCCGCGCACGCCATTTGTAACATCAACACCTCTACCCCGAAGAAATCTGTTAACGCCTTTTTAAAATTCATTATTGTTATTGATATTTTAAAGATTGTGATCACCGCCATTCAAAATCACCACCTTTCCAACGGAGAGGATGATAGGACTCTATCCAAAAAGTCTACTAATTATTATTTACATAATGCACTTCAAAATGTTGCTGTTACAAAAGTAAATCCCGAAACTTGCTTTTGCCACTACACTACCTTAACCTGTTTTATCTGTTTCTTACGTATATACTGTATTAACAAGAATGCACGAGCGTCTTGAGACATCCCCCCAGGGCTCGCTGCAATTTTACGAGCGGCTGCCCTTAGCGCGACTCCAGCCCTTGCAGTAAGGGTGTACATAGATTTCTTAATAGACGGATAGTCCTTGAGACTTTCGACTAAAAAGCCACGCAATTGATGAAACATTTTTACTACAATAATGTAACTATAGAACGTTTACTATAGAAAATTTGATAATTTAGTCTTCTATATATGCTACCGTTAATTTAATCAATGGCCTTTTTGCTTTAGTGATATCTGACTTATTGTGTACCTCGACGTGGGATTTGGTGTTCATAAAACTTATTAACAAAGGAGTTCACAACAATTGAATATATTCGGCAGTTTTGTTCACATAAGTTTATAAAGTTTTCATATTCCATAAGTAATTAAAAAGAAATTTTGTTTTGTCCTGTAAAAGCGGCAGATTGTTTTGGTAACACTAGCTGCACGCACCACAATCCTTCGGCAACAAAACAAATGAAAATAAATATATTTCAACATCATTCCAACCTTCGCTACTAACATTTTGGCCATTGTTTTCGACGTTTCCGATATTATCACTGCATTCATACAAAATTCAGTGGAGAATTTGTTTACGTACGTACCAAACATTATTATCTCTCATACACAGCAAAATCGCACCATGAATGTATTTCATTTATATTTCAATCCCTTCTTGTTATTTTGTTTGTTTTGATTTTTGCGTTCAGAAAATTATATTTCAAACAAATGCACGTAAATTTGTCATTGAGAAATCCTTTGAGTGAGCATTGCAATAAACTCAGTAGGCATCTCTCTCCTGATCTACACCTCCTGAAGTAATATTGTTATGAGTCAGAATATATATTTTATTGTTAACTACATGAGTTAGTGGTCACAGTATGCGACGGATATCTGTGCATAATTATACCTATGAACGGAATCGTCTATTTGTTTATGTGAATGTAGTAGCAAAAGGACGAGCAGAAGCAATCGCAAATGTAGTAACTACATCTGTAATCAACCTTTAACAGAAATGTAGGAATGGGACTATTACTGTGAATTAATTCAATTGATAACAGGTGTTAATAAGAATACTGCTATACTCTTTAGGTACGTGTCTGTTGGAACAAGACTATCTATTAGCAACAATAGTAAGTCAGTGTGTGTCGTACTTCCGAGATCTAAGTCTTAGTTGTACTAACTTTTAGTTGTACTTTTGAGAGCTCAGTCCAAACTCATACCATACTGGAATGTGATAAGTGGATATTTTTTATTTTAATGGATTATTTATGATAGTTGCTTCATCATAACATGACATTGATAAACAACAGACATTCCAGCTTTAAACAAAAACCAGTTACTCGTATACATTTACGTCTCTTGTTACGAAAACTATCGTTCAGCAGAAATAAAATACACTAGACGTAGGTATACGTATAATATATTCGATTGAAATACTCCATGAGAAAGTGTATCGGTTTGTAGGCAATATTATCGATGTTTAAGTATAGATCTGGAGGAGTAGGTATCTACATAAAATCTCCATCACACTTATTTCTGAATTGGATTTCCCATTTATCATCATATAGCCTTTTATCGTTCACATGAAGAATATTTATTATTCTATAGGTTATAGCGATAAATATAAAGAGAGCGGTCCAATTATGCATCATTTATAGGGCCTCATGCATATAAATCAAAATAATCATAGCAGTGAACAGTGTTAATAACAGAAGAGATGCCGACAAGCCAGCGTGACGCCGTGACACTTGAATGGCAAAGCTAATCTAAATGTACGTTACGCCACTAAGAATAGAACTTGAAAATAGCTGCTAATATAACACTACTGAATTCTAGCGATTTGTTGTGTACCTACATCGTGACTATAGTTATTGTGTTGCACGCCGCATACGTAAGTGCGTGCATAATTGTTATTTAAAAAAGCATTGGCATTTTGGTCGCAAAAAATACTGAGCGGTAAGTATATTATCATTTTGATAACGGATAGCGAAATACAAAAAAATCAAACCCTTAAAGCACAAAAGTAATTTAGATATTATATGCGCTATTGGGAACAGAATTTAAGAATAGATGATAATAGGACTGCAAGCAAGCATTTGGACTGTAGGATTTGGTCTACTCTGACCACTTGTGACTGCTGCCTGAGCGTTGGCTGCTCTCTCCACATTATAAATGTTCATATACAGAATAAAATCCAACATCCTAGAACCGTACTGGAAATTTCTCTATATTGTCATCCTTACTTGACCAATAATGTTTTTTGTAGTTGGTTACAAAAGCTTAATTGCAATAAAAGATGCACTCTTTTTCTGAAGTCCTTTCTTCCTCTAGAGAAAGGAAACTGTTTCGTGTCTAGACACTATTGTGTAATTTCTAAATCGTGCACGCGTAAGACACTTCACGTTTGCCGTCGGCGAATGGCACAAGAGACTTTGTGGGTTTTTCTATACGCTACCTACTATTGCGAGAATTTTTAAGAATTCGAATAGACATTTTTTTTATGTTTTGTAAAGACTATTTAGAATACAACAAACTTTAAAACTAATTATAGAATTATTATTGCATTTAAATACGGTGAAGATTTTTATCTTTTTGTTGAAACCTGTCACAGCTACATTATTATCTATATTTTTCGTAAATTTCAAATTATCGAGCTTCAAATCTCTAGTCATCCTTCAGTATTCTGTAAAAAAAAACTAGTAAAATGCATAAAAAGATAGGTTTTGTAAACTAGTTTCCTTGGAAAATATTTAGTATATTTTTTGCTAAAAACACATCCTTGTACATAAATTCAAAATCGTTGTACGTTGGCAGAACAAACAAGTTTATTCCCAGGCGCAGCAACAGTATAGTAGATTTAAAATTCCATTTCCTTACTGAGATTTTTTCAAAAAAGAGAGATTGTATGAATTGCTGCATTGTTTTTTCAGTATTCCCTTTCCAAAAATGAATGTATAAAATAGCTTTGATAAAATTATCCGTAACTATTTGAAAGTATAATAGATGTCAGATATTTTAATGTATCTCGTTACTTACTCAAGAAACCTCATTTGCTCTACATGGGGCTTTTCAATGTCAATTGACTCGAAATTTGAATATATTGGAAATAATAAAATAGCGCTATCTATCTTTTAACACGCGAATGAATTGTATAAACAACAGTTTAATAATTCAGTATATAAGCAACAGATGGCGCAGCTAAGAGTTATTTACAAAATGTTGTAGTGAAATGTTAATAGAGGGCATTGTTCAATTTTTAAGTTATAATACTGAATGATATTAAAATTCTGCTTCTTTAAGATTTTTATAAACAAACAAGATAAGTGCGAAAAACATTACCTCTCCTTACAGTCGGGCAAAAATTAATAGTAGCAATGTTACCATTAAATTGATTTTGTCACAGTGGCCAACTACCACGACCTTGTAAGTGTAGTGTATAGAATAGAGTTAGACGTTGCTTAGAGTGTAAGCCTTAGACACTACGTAGACATAACTCGATATATAAACGCATTAAAGAATTAAGCGGATTTTAAGTACGTAAATTCATATAAACATAATTGTTATTTAAGAAGAATAGTTGCTAATTACATAGATATCATGGGAACGGGGATGAAAAGAAACCCTCAACACATTTTCCAAATAATATATTTACTATTGCCAAATCAATCTTAAACACACATCAAAACAGACAAGTAATAATATGCACAATCTCACTTAACTAAGAGTAATAAAAGTAGATATATTCTATTTTGTTTTTGGAAAACAATTGTAAGAATTTATTCTCCTCTATAATACTTTATCGAAAAAAAAATTAAAATATAATATAATTATATACAAGTTAATTTTAAGGCACTTGATTAGTGATTGCCATGTAGATAAGTACAAATATAATGTGAAAATTGTCTGCTGATGGCACAAATATGTTCCAAGAAACAAAATCCTGTTCTCGTTATGAAACACTCTATAATAATATTTATATGCAGACGTTAAATTTGTACGATATTATTTTTATCCCATCACAACATTTTATAAACAAAATTATTATGGTAAGATCTAGGAATATTTTCATGTTTCAAAGCTTATGGCGTTGTATCCCTTAATATTTCCGTAAATGCTTGGTGTTTGTACTGATATATATAAAACAGTAATTAATTTTCATATAATTAAAAGATTAAATTAGTGCAAAGAAAACTATCATAACGTTGAACGACTTCAAGTGATTTAATTTACTATACTTACTCCATAAATATATAGATAGAACGTGACAAGCATGCGCTTTATAATAAAACATATCTTATGTGTAATGATTTAATCTCTTCTATAAATGAAAGCTTATTTTATTAGACTTGCGTTATCAAGAGTTTGTAAGGAGTGCCAGCTATATGTTTGAACGATGTGAATGTTGCTGTACAGGAAAAAATGTTTTAGTTCATAGAAAAACTTCAGCACCTTGAATACTACGTGACAATATGATAACCAATATTAACCTGACAATTATTAAAAAGTGAATAAGAGTATGAAAAACAAACAAATGCAATTTTTAATATGTAAATAATTTTCAAAATACATAACAGATTTTTTAAATAATATATGTCAAAAGCGGAAACTTTAACTATTTTTTTCACAAATTGTATTGTATTAAATTTAATTTCTTTTCTTACTTTAACGTAACACATACAGAAACATAACGAAGCCATGACTAACTGAATTGTTTCCACAACTCGAATACTACTTGCATTATATGTTTGTGGGGAAATGCTTTATGATTCTGTTCATATCGCTTATTAATGCAATGAAGGGAAACCGACAAAATTAAGTACTTAAAAACGTGAAGTAATCATGGACGGAGAGTGTTACCTTCAGGGGTAGATAGATTATAAGGGATATGAAATAAATTAGTAACATGTCCATTAGTGTTGCAAGATTCCTTCCATAAATGCGGTATTTAATAACAACCAATGGAATACTGTGGCATATTGCTTGTTTAATGTTAACAAAATATAAAAGAACGCAATCATGTTCGTACGAGATCGAAAGCTACTTGTTATAAACAATTCTTTATTATTTCACTGTTGCACACCGATCTTCTCTCAAATACTGAACTACAACTTGCTTGGTCGCTAAAATAGACAGCCATAAAGACAGTATAGGTTAAATTAGGTTATGATAAGCATTTATGGTCAAATCTTAGTAAGAAAAATCCTCAATCAAGTCACTATACTTTTCGATTTTTTCTAATGCATTGTTACTAACTCAGAATGCTTTGGGTGTTTGGGATGCGATATATGTACAAATAGTCGATTGATGACGTTGTCCAACAACAGATTATATAAATGTTTCACCCTACTATTAACGGCGATTCTAAACACAATTTAATAATTAAAAGCGCTTAACTACTACGCAATAGATTCAGTTACCAAACTGTTTATATCATTATGAACTAATATATGTACTAAATTAATTTCCAAAAACAATTTATTATAAAGAAAATTATAAATTTACTCAAGCAATGATACGTGATATTTATTAATCGTTAATCTCAATATCAGATCTCTTACAGTGCTATAGAGCGCTCGACTAATCTTGAGCCGAGCATTTTAAAGATAAAATATTAATTTGTGATAAAACATCTATTGCACTAAATTAAAAAACGAAATAATCGTAAATTATTGCTTTCTTTTAAACACTATGTAAATTATATACATAACAATTAATTAAAATGAATATACTTTTGTAGAAAGTGCCAGAATGTGCCAGATTATTATGAAGTTTGATAGTGAGTCGAAGTGTTATTGCTTGATATAAAAATTTAGAACAAAGGACATAGACGATATACATACGTACATCCTGAGATAAAATCACACGAGAGATTCTCACAAGAGATTGCAGATACGGTTCATATGTAAAAAATATTATTATTTTATTAATCTACAAAACTATAAATGTTTATCAAATGGAGATTATTTACCTACCTTATTGATATTTCAAAATTGAAGACGATATATTTTTAACATTAACATTAGGTAAAGTTAACAATAATTTAATATTCTATACCTTTACTTAACTATTAAATAATGATTTAACAAAATTTTCATATAGAACCGCAAAGATGAAGATTGTACAATAATTAAAGGTATTATTAAGGCACTTTGGGATGCATTAATATACGATTTGTTACGCATAAATATGAAGCACTATAATAAAATAACATAATGCTATAAAAGTAGTGTCTGAATACAATATTAGAGTATTCGTGTACATACTGACCCTTATATTTAACGAATATATTCAAGGAAGACTTTTGATTTGATCGCTTTTCATAAAAACAGATATATTTTGAAATTCATAATGACAGTACATTAAAATATAGTCTTTGGTTTTAATGTATATAATGCATTGCCGAAATATAATGCAACTGGGGTCAATAGGTGCACGAAAAATAACCTAAGCAATACCTATCATTCGAAATCAATCCGATTCGGAACAGGGAGAAGCAGAGAAGTAATTTTATTAAGACATCTTTACAAATTTCATACTTACATCTTGGCCGAGTCGGGACAATTCTGTTTCCGTTTCACGCCACATCGGTTAAGGAAGATCTTGTACAGCGCAGCAATAGATGAAATTGTATTTTGTGCAATTTGTACTATAAATCTATTACTATTATATTGTATTGCATTTATTACAAAGTAAACACTAAAGTTTCTTACAACGGTAATAGTATCTGTTGAAAATCAAAGTTATCGGAACCCTAATGCTATTCAAATTGAAATAGTAATTCATTATATTTACTTTGTATTTTGTCAAAGTAAAGCCTCCGATTGCTTGTTCTGTCTGTCCTTTCATTCGAACAGGCAACGTAAAGTATGAAAAAAATGTTTATACTTATTAAAGGTAATAATTGATTTAAAAACAAAAACAATAAGTTGAAAAGGCTTTAAAATTTGAAAAAAATTCAAACAAAAAACATTCAGACGGCGCTAAATATGATTTGTGATTAAACGTTTGTTATAATATAGCAAAAAATTAAAATATAATAGATGTATTATAACTATTAAATAACTAACAATAAAGTATTTAACGTTACATTTAGCGCCGCGTAAGGTAGTCAGGGTAGCCTAACAACACTCGTGCTTAAACAACAACACGATCAAGCGACAACAGAAGTACATGTTACAATACAGTAAATATAGTCGATGGCGTGTGCCACTTCAAAAAATTATTATAAAAAAAATGTTAATAAAGTTCATCTTGTTATAAACATAACAGGCATATAAATGTTAATAGTTAGACTATTAAAATACATAGTATATGTTAACGTGAAAGGCCCAACAGCTATAGCTACATGGTGGTCGATGTTCCGATGAATATGTTACGCGGCGACATAGGGTTCCGGTGCGGGCGGCCGGCCTCTCCTGTTAGTGCCGCGGCGCCGTTAGCACGCACCTAGCCGGGTTAACGAAGAGAGAAAAACAGAATGTTAGTATCGATCAAAATGTCACGGTCCGACTACACACGGCCGGCCAATGCGAGCTCGAGTCGCGCTGTCGTTCGCTGCGGCGCGCACGGCACGGGATAGTGCGATGGATTGGATTGGATACTCATCCAACCGTACGATGCCGCGTACGGGACCGACGCGACATGCAGCCAACGAAAACGATACATCGTGAACTCGGATTGATGAGACCGGTGTACGGTATTCATAAATAATAAATAGAAATCAAATAAAATAATCAAAGGGAGGCTATCGGGCATTCGTGCCGCGAAAAAATCTCTTCGTGGTCCAGTTAATAAAATTATACACGGGTCCTCTCTCATATAATTAGTTTACGCAGTTAATGGTTGAAAATGTTAAAATTAATTTAGTATGATAATGATAATCTACAGTATAGGATTAAAATGCCCAATAGTTCCCAGACGAGCAATGCTTGACACATATCGAATGCTACGCCATTCCTGTACGGATGCTTCAAGCACTGCCCATACAAACAAGCATAGGTAATAATTTTATCACTTATTTATAACCATAGCACCCCAATGCAAGTATGTAAGTTATTTAACACATCGCTGCACAATTTCAATATAGTTGTATAATATGATAGCATTCTCGTAAGAAAAATTGTTAATAAGTTTGTGATAACGTATCAATATGTCATTACATATTTGCATGTTAGTGACTCATATAATATAAATACATAGTTACAAATAATCTGCAAGTGACAATAGCAGTTATGACAGTGCACTTCGTAATTATTATGTCAACAAAACGGGAACTTGGCCTTGTGGAGTTGCATGTTAGTCGTGTGAGGCTACAACTGACCAAAATGACTGCACGTCATCAACTTTATCGACTCATAACATTTAACAGGTTGAAACATTATAGTTACATCGCGGTCCTACTCGGCTAAAAAGAAAACGCTTATAAATATAATTCAGACAATTTATTGCAGTGTATACCTTCTGAAATGCATTGAATATTCACAATCAACAATTGTAATAATATTACACAGACATCTTCATATTTGAATAATATTGATGATATATTGGACAGCAATTGGATTATAATTCATTTTCATATAAAGCGTGATAATACGTAAAAGGCATTCGGATGCCCTTTTACATCCACAAGGACACAAGTGCAAATAATCTTAATAATAATAATAACTCTCATATACGAAAGTAGATAAAATAATACCTAAGGCAAAATAGAAACAACTAGCTTAAAATTTCTCATATAAAAAATCTTATATTGACTAAGAAAAACTTGTGATGCTTAAGAAACCGTCAAGTCAAAGGAAGGGCATTTTGTATAATACTGGATAGATGGCACGAATTCTGAAAATGCTCTCTCCTTTGACTAATACTGGGCGAAACATAGGAAAGAAGGACTCACAACCCGACACTAGCACCTGCTGTATATTATTTGGCAAAATTGAACACAAACATTGTGACAGTTTCTAAAGTTAAGACAAAATAAACTCCAAATAAATTAATAACAGAAATATTGTATTTGACATCCTTCTTCCCTCGCAAATATTTCTAAACGATACCCGAAAGAACATTATTCGCACAGATAATATATTACTACTCGAGACATGTTGTGACGTGGCAACACCAGCATTGAAAACAGCGGTATAACGATATCCTCTGGCAACACTGAAATGTGTCATAGTATAAAGAGTTGCGACAATTTCAAGCAAAATACTCGTCACAACATGTTTAAAAAATCTATAAAAAAAGAGAATATAAAAATCACAGTTTTAAATTATGCAGATTCACTTCAGATTCGGTATGAAGTAAGTGATGGGCATAACACGTAATATTCCTATTCAACTACTCGATAACTAATAAGTACACAATAATAATAATAAATAGAAAAAGGACACAGAGAGACAATAAAGCAGAGGCACCCACGCATTCTTACTGATGAATATGATCGCTAGAGAATATCTACGACAAACTTCTGTGATTCATACTTCAACAGTGATACATGAAGCTTAAGACGAACAGTTTTCGTGCAATAAATAAACATAACGAAGTAACATTGTGTATATAAATTTATAGAAGCAGTTACAAAGGCACTCAACCGCGCTATATCGACAAAGGTAAATATTATTTATGAACAAACTAATCAGATCCAAATAAATTTTGCGGAGATGAAGTATAAATGATCACGCTTGCAACAATAATTCACAAAAATCTATATACTCATAACATAACTTTCACGAGAAATTAAAACGAATGTAGGTCGTTTATTTTTTTTCAACCCGTCTATTGTTCTGCTTTCTCATTACGAGAGAAGACCGGGGTCTTAAAGTAGAACAATAGCGTCTGCACATTATATTAGATTGGGGTCGAGTGACGTGTTAGGAACCATCAAGCTTTGCAGATATAGAACGGTCGCAGCGATAAAGAGATAATTTTGAATGAGATTTACAAAAAAAACGTGTCGTGTTCGTCTTAAAGACACCGATCGTAAAGCAAGCGTATTCATCGTAAACATGCGCGCGTTTTCTCACCTTGTGGGTAATATGGCGGCGTGGTGTGGGGAGGGTGAGGGCTAAGGCGCCGGTAAGGCGGTGCGCTGGTAGGGGTGCTCCCTCACCTGCGCGAGCCGCCCCGCCCGCCGCACCACACCTAGCGGCATATTCACGTTTAACATCGGCCGCGCACCAGAACATACGAACGACCTCACGATCTCGGATCTCATGAACGAGTCGCTTCGACTAAAGTACGCAGTGCATCCACTGCAAGTAGCGTGTAGAAAGCGTTCAGTAATATTTTGTAGTCGCACTAACAAAGAATGGCGTTAACTTAAAACGCGTGAAAGATATTCAACAAAAAGGTCATTTACGCTAAACAATGCCCGGTTGACCGTTTTCGATATTTAAATGCTGAAAAGAAAATCTCATTAATTTCAAGTAAACATCTCTCTCGTAGACACTACATCTAAATCGCGAATCACTGCCAAATACTTTTCGTTTAGAATATATTAAATTTCTTACCGAAACATTTCTTTTGGCAGCATCACTAACAACAACTAAGTATGCTTATCTAAGCCTATAAGATTACCTATATACTTTATTGCTTTGGAAAAATAACAAAATAAAACTTTATTACATCGGGCAATAGCAGACCCAGTCAAGGTACAGGTAATGGCTGGCATAATTTGTTTAAAATACTTCGACTCCATAGAATAAACTTCGATTCAAACAATCTACGCAAAACACGGCTATATATATTCATAAAGCTCACTCTTTTCTAAACTATGTAAAAATCTTCATAAGATAAAAATAATACTTAACCTATGGTATGTTTATATATATAATGTGGCTAATAAATTACGACATATTTAGATAATATAACAATACTATAAACATTTCATTTTCGTATCGCGTTATTTGAAATGTTACTTTATTAGGCAGGTATATTTTCGCCTAGAATGTTTCAGTTTTATGTGTTCACCGCTACCAACCCGACTTATTCCACAACGAACGAGAAAATAAAAAAGTCTAATAATTTTTTTCGAAAAAGAATAAAACTAATTTTTGTTATAAATATTTGTCTCTGAATAAAAAATAAATAAAATACCTATTATACCCGTTTACAAATAGGCATTAATAGCGAATAAGTATAGATATGTATTTGCCAGTACGAGTTGTTAGCTTCAGTGCACGGCACCGGCAGTACATAAGCAAAGTTCTGGCTTAATCCTAATTTTATTATCAATCTATACGTTTTGGATTGAAAGAGACATTACATCGTAACCAATGGCGATTAATTGCATCATAAGCAACAATTGTTTTTTTATAATTTTTGTTTGTTTCTTATGCGAGAAAGTCATTTATCCCTTATTTTATGTTTACCGTAGGCTGTGGTACAAATGGGTTTAATATTATAATCAGTGTTGTTAATTGTTAAATATTAAGTGGATTTTGTTTGTAGTAAAAGTTCAAATCGTATTTGGTCCCTTTTGCTTGTAATCGCTGAATTATTCGTGTGACACGTGACATATCGTCATTCAGAGATTTTACGGTTAATAAACAAAAAAAAACAAATTTAAATTGTTATTCACATACTGGAAATCTAGAAAATAGTAATGTATACTTACTTACATGCAAAAATTTAAGACGACAAACAATTTAAGTCAAAAATTGTGTGATGTATGGTGTCAGAATAACAAAATGTTAATATATTAGTTATGTTACAAGCAAGGGTTATCACAAGATCTATGATATGACAATGCTGAATTCGATCACCATCGAAAACAAAGATGGCTAAATGTGTATACCAGATAATAATATATAATCTATGTCTTTGTATATGAAACATCGGTAACTTATGAGATTATTATTGGCAGTCGCAATATAATTAAAATAAAATTATTCTTTTCCCAAAGTGGAAATTACTACCTGCCATTCGATATAACGATAAAATAAAATTTTATTTAAATACCTGAAATAGAATTATATTACTTTGTGTAAATAATTAAAATATTATGTTACATTATAATAAATAAGAAATAAATTTCTTTGAATGTTCGAAAACAAAATATACTTTGTATGATACTGTACAAAACAGTTATAGACGAAAACAAGAAATCGATTAAAATTAATAACATCGTAGGTACACAATCGAATAATCGAGTCACTATTCTACATCGTACTTAATGTATAGACTTAAACTAGTAATTGTTGATATTGATCATGGCATTTATGACTTTAGATAGTGTCCGGGAACGTAAAAAAAAGTCAGGGACGGTAAAAATGATGCGTCGGTCGATACGGTGAAGTTTGGAGTCTCTCGTATCTTACTGAGGTCTGCATTTGCGGCCAATGTCAAAAGCCAGCGAGTAGATACCTCGACGCTGCAACCCCATTAAAACATTTAGTTCACACAAATTTTCAATGACGTCACACAATTGGATTAGTCGTTAGTTCGGTACTCACGAGCCGGAATCCAATGTTAGTTTGTCAGTTTCCTTAACGGAATGAAATACAATCTCTTATTGATTTGTTCGTCGATTGGAAAGTACGTAAATACTAAATACTTGCTAATTTCAATAGAGATTCGAAGTGATAACGATCAAAGCTGGGGCAAGACAAGCTAAGAATCAAACGGACATATAAGGAGTCATGCAATATCAATTAACATAAAAGTTTGGTTATAATTGTACTATGTATGTAAAAGTTACATCATAACCATGCTGTTATTTCGTGATAAAGTAAAATTGATTCTAAGATACACTTAAATTTATTATTACCGTTCTTTACTATAAATAAATTTGTTCTATTATATTCACCTACCTAACAGGATAATGACTAAAATTGAGTGTTCGGTCGATTTTAGGTATTAACCCGGTACCGTGTTTAGCGTTAGTATAAATAGGAGGACGTTTGATAACAAGTGGACGATAATGACTACAGAGAGGGGGTAATATCAATTGATGCTTTAACTATTATAGTGTTCACATCATTTCTGGAGGCTTGGTATTTAATTTTAAATTAGCTTTGTATGTACAATTACAAGTATCTACAATTTGAATAAAGTGTTCCTCAGATCGGTTATTTGTTTTGATACGTACAATGACATGTAGCTACGTCGTTAACAACATGTCAAGTGAAAAAGATCCAAATGTTATCAAATGTCGGCGCGGATAAGAGATCAACGGGCGAACAACCCACCCGTGTGGTCGGCGGCGGCGTACTCGGCCGTCAGCAGCGGGTTGGCGGCGGCGGTGAGCGCGGCGTAGTTCGCGTAGTCGGCGTACGGCGACGCGTAGATCAGCTGGTGCGCCGGCTCGCCCGGGGACAGCAGCCCGGCCGCCGCGCCCGCCCCCGCGCCGTTCAGCAGCCCCGCCTGGGCCCCCGGACCGCCGGACATGCGCGGGGACAGAATCAACGGTGCACCCAGCGGCGCGGGGGTACGCAACGCCACGCTGCCCACGCCGGCCACGCCGCCGCCGGGCGCCAGCAGTCTTTGCGTCTCCGCGGCGACGCGACGCCACTCCTCGTCCGCTGTGGATTCCCCTTTATGGTATCAATGGTGAGCTAAGCTGAACTGTCCGCATGTTAGTGAGTCGCTTACGACTTTCAGGGCGATTGTTGTTAGTAACCGTGAAACGCAGAGCTTTTACAAATGTTTGGATAAATAGAAGATAGAATAATGTTTAATACTACGTTATTCGTTCGTAATTTGAACTAAATTACACTTATCTACGCCGCATATTCTGTAATTAATGTCACGGATTTCCGACAGAAGGTACTAACTATACATGAAACGTAGTAAGTATATAAAATAAAAATTATCATTACCCCTTTATTACGGGTAAACGTATGTAGAGAAAGTAGTAGGAGGAAGTTCTTAAGTCCCTATATATTTTGTAAGTATTAATAAATAAATATACCTATATAAGACTTCCAAACACTTGTAATAATAATCTTACGTCACTTTTCGAAAAACCAAGTCCCATAGTTCCAATGATCCGGTGCGTCATGAAGTCACCCATGTTAATAATTAACGACCGTAACATGCCACAAATCAATTAACTTAGTCATCTTGCAAAACTGACTCACACCAGTTAACAAAAGACTAGCAATTATGCAAATTGACACCAGATTTAGTGCAAGGAACAAATTTTCAAAATTATTTACACGTTTTTTTTGGGGAGCAGATAAACAAAATTATCGATCGAAGACTCGATAAAATTAAAATATTTTTTGTATTATTTGTGTGTAGGCAGATTGGTTTTCAATCAGAATAAATATACGGAACTAGAAATGAGACAGTGAAATTGTGACAACCGATGTTTTAAACGATGTTAAATATTAAAATAGGTATTCCATACCAAAATAAACCATTTATTTAAATATATACAGAGCTACTCGTAATCAAATGTACCGTGCGATATGGATAAAAAAACAGGCGGGGAACATCATATTAGGTACCAAATCGTTCAAATAGAACGTTTTTTTCTCAAAATGACTATCTTAAAATAGAACTACCTTATAATTACACATTGCATAGTGATATGAATAAAAAAAATGTTAGAATATAGGCACTTAAGACCAGAGAAGAAAAATGCAAATTTTTGATTCACATTATCGTGTAAAGTAGCTAGTATTTAAAAAATGTCAACATAATAAATACTGCCAACACAAATTACTTGCAACGATAAATTATACCGATATGATTTGAACTAAAAGCACTAAATTCAACTTATTACGTAAGATGCTGCGATGTAAAAAGTAAAACTGAAGAAAAAATATTTACTACGATGACAAAGGAATGGCTCCAGTCTTAAGCCCCTACCATAGCCTATGGTTAGTGACAAAACATGAATGCGACCATACTTATTAGGCACTGACCGTTGACAGGTACCACGGCCTTAGCGCTGGAGTCGCGGTACGTCCCGTTTATGATCGCCAGTTCCATCAACTGACGTTTCTTCAGCTCATCCTCGCCGTCCGCTTGCTGTGGACAATCGAAACACTATTCTAAACATTTACTTTTTCAAAATCGACTTACGAATAAGTGACGGTCCCGCTGAAGTTCATTCAAGCTACATATGTCGATAACTACTGGCAATACTGAGAGAATTTTCAATGCATTGCTGATTTTTACGTGTGAGTTGTCATTAATATTGTCCTCAACCTTTATTAGCAACCCTAGGCGTGTAGGTCACGTTGCAATGTTTTAAAGAAAAGTGCATGTTACGAATGACACACTCTAAGAATGCTTCCTAAGCAAGCTCTGCTACACATCTTGAATCTTGAGCCAGCGCTTTATTCATAAACTAATCACGTAGAGAACTGTCACGGACCGCTTGAAATGGAATCACATTCCTTCGGAAGATACTCGTATTTCCCAAGTTGCCAATAGTTACAATACTGGTAATCTAAAGTGTTAGGCAACTTATACATATTATGATAGATAAATTAGTATAGAAATTATTGGGCAACATTTTCTTACTATTTGGATTTTAATTATTTCAGACAGCAAGGATACAGTATTGTTAGCAAAATAAAGACATTAATTGTATGATTTATTGATTGCTATACGAGCTACAGCACAATATAAAATAACAGTCCAATATTTGTCCAGCTGAAGTATTTAAGCGATGAATAAACGAGTCTTTTAAATATTTTGTAATCAAGTTATTCTTAAAAAGTCCATCTGAAAAGTACGAGAAAATCAATCTTTTTCTTACCAGTACGTTGTAATTCAATACATCTTTCAACTGAATGCAAATAATGCAATCAATTATCAAATGCCAGTCTTCGCTACTCATGCTCACTATTAAGTGCGCTATTTATTACTATTACGCTAATACTTATCGTGGTGTCAATAGGAAATCTTCGAAATAGGAAATTTTGGGAGCGCGGTCGTTTTTACGACATTCAAAATGTTATCAATGAGGCCGCATAATACACTATTTCGCACAGTTCGTTCCAATTTCGATTTTATTTGCAAGTTATCAGTTACATAAACCGATTCAATTGTTTTCAATGACAATAGTTCTTTTATTTATTTAATTATGATTGGGTTAATTAAATTGAATACTGGAAAAAATATACTTAAAATCAAATACAGACTATTTAATGTAAATGGTTGTGTAGCGCATGATCTATAGTGACATTGTATGTTTAACCTATACTGACGAGTACTGGTAGATGTATATTCATATTACAAGTCAGCTAACTGCAAGTTTAAACAATTTAACATTTTTCTGTATAATACAGTGAAATCTGGTTCATTCATTGAAATCTCAATCTCAAGGATTTTGTACTATTTAAAAAGGTTTTTTATTTATCCACTTTCCAATTAGACAGGTTTAAAATTATACATAGTTGTCTCATATACATAAAACATACATATTGTACATACACATACTACAATCTGTAGACGATACTACAGTCGACAAACGACATTTTTTATCTCGATTAGGGCCCAAATGGACAGTTGGTTAAGATGTGTTGAGTGAATTGTACTTACGGGAACAAGCAGACGCTTAACCTCTTCCACGGCCCGGGCGAGCTTGATCTTCGCCCTGTTCTCAGTGTCTTCCACCGTCAACAGCACGTGGAGGTCATCGGCCAGGTGCTCCCAGTTAGGCTTACCCCTGTTAGCGTCCTCCTGGAAATTGTTGAAGAGGAAATTTGCTATCATAAAAAATAAAATAAACAGTCATGTTTACTTAATAATCACCGATTATAATCACTATATACAGCTACAATAATAAAATTTAACTTTGAATGTAGTATACATGTATATTTAGGGTACTGTAGGGATTTTGTCTTAGCTTCTCTACGTACACTAGGATTGTGCTATAAGGTGTCAAATACAAGAAATAGTAAATTATGTATCAAAATTCAGTCACCATATATATCCAAACGCTGCATGTAAATATAAACAATATGATAAATAAACGTAACTTAAAGAAACTTTATTGCTCATAAATAAAGGTATTTTAAATCAAGACTTAGCGGAGAATTTGTTAGAGGACTATACATTTTCTAATTAAATTTATAGAAGCATATGCAGTTAGGCAAACTAATCATGATACTTAGGAAGTAACAAACGTTCTTAAATCTCCACAGATTATTAAGAAACAATTCTTTTAGCAATACTGGTTATAATTATGATTATAATCCACACAAATTGGACTTAAGAGAAAAAAAATTATATTTTATAAGTACTTTACCTTTTTCTTATCTCTCATGGATCCTTTTCCTCTGACCATGATTTTGCAACCTGTCTCCTGTTCCAATTGTTTGGCGGTCATGCCTCTGGGACCCAAGATTCTTCCAACGAAATTGAACTGTAACAATAGTAAAACAATTAGCTTACAATAAGCCAAAAGAAAATAATAAGCGAAGGCATAGATGAATGAAGAAATAAAATTAAGATTTATACATTCTCCTATGCTCAGCAAATCAATTTAATGAAATAGAAATTATTTGTAAAGTATTACATCAACAACATCATGTTCGACTAGATATATTGAGTGCTGTTAACGGCTGGATTAATTACTGGATTCATAGCCCGTAAACCACATCCTGTAGAATACATGCGGTATACATGTGTTATATAGTACATTAAAATTTGACACGACCTCAATTCCATTGCTTCAAAGAACGGTCAGCCAATGTACGTACACGAACCGTGAACGGGTATCATTCTAACGTCTACATACTAAGAAATGGATCAATTGGCGCCGAGCCAACAAACACACCATCCAACTAGATTTTTTTCCAAACACGCGTGCGGGAGCGCACCGACGGCATTTAGTGAAAATATAAAATTGTAGGAAATAAATGGTGGATAAAATTGAGGCTGCTGATTTGTCACGCGCGTCATACTAAATTGTTTCGCGTGACAGTGTGTAAATTAGTTGAGGACGCTACTACTCGTGCGCCTCACAGAAAGCATGCCCGAATGAATACAATGTCAAGTCAATAACGTTGGCTTCGTACAGCTACTCTTATCCAGCCTAAATTGAAGAATTCAACCAAATAGACATGCATATGTTCTAGAAAAATAATTTGATTTTAAAATGTGTACGTAAAAATTAAATATTCACCAACAGCACAGCAGTAACGTACCTACGTGACATGTCACATGTATGCGCTACTAGATCCGCTAAACGCATTGGAAGGCTTAGATTCATTAACTATACAAAGGTACGGCAAGAAATACGAGACACGGAAGCGTCGTGGAGCCTGGGATAACAGTCGCTGTTCGTCTCGGTCCGGCAACTGTGACGGTGATTAGTTGTGGATACAAGTGTGGCTCACAAAACGTCTGAATTCCGCCGACAATTTATATTGCATTACAGCCGAATTAACCTTCTTAATATAAGCAATATTTTGTCTTAATTTCTAGTTTAACTGTACTTACAGTACTCATTTGACGATTTATGTCAACAAATATGAGATATTGAGATAATTAATATGAATATATAATATGTATGTTTGTGATATGATTGCGTAATAAATGAATGCCTGTATTTTAGAAATGTTTATTCATCATTGCATAACTGAGCGAAGGGCTGTCTCGCCGCTATTTAGTGGTTCGCCGCAAAACGGACTCGCTCTGTAAGACTTCCTCTGCGGGTTAGCTATTACACTCTTCTTATAATAACAAGGTTCTATGTATTACTCGCAAACGATCGTAAAACGTAATGGCGCTTGTGGTTCGCCAATGTTGGTGTGACAAAGGAAGATTTTTAGATGAATCTTTGTTTCACTGGCCTCTTTTTTTTGACTGGCCTCGTTTTGACTGGCCTCTTGGTCGAGTGGTTAGAGACCCTGACTGCAAAACCGGAGGTCGTGGGTTCGATTCCCACCCGGGACAAACATT
>DWGJ01000967.1:0-23365 GCA_018246895.1 Aspitha aspitha aspitha
TTCAGCGGTTTAGGCGTGAAAGTCGACCAGACAGACAGAGTTACAATCGCATTTATAATATTAGTAGGGATTATAACCTGGTTCACATCATATTTTAGTTCGTACTTTTATTCAGAACTCATTTTAAAGATATAAAATACATGAACATGAATATACTAAAATAAATATATAGACATAAATAACGTAATTTAGTCGTTATCGCTTAATACAAAAATATCACATTATAAGATTGGGCTACCGCTTTTTATAACTACGTACATACTATCCATAAAAATCTTAATAAATAAAAGACTAGGTTAACGGTAATAATGCAAGTTTGCATGTTACATAATAAGAGTATAAAAAGTATAGGTACATACGCAACTAAATAAACAAAAACTGTTTACAACTGTTTTTCCAATTTGAAAGTAAAACATCGAGACGTTTTAATTGAAACGAAAGATTCCGTTACTATCTTTATACGATCTCTCCGTTTCAGTTCAAAACTCAGACACTATAATTTATACAAATTAATTTTATGATACATTTTTTCTTCCCTTACTTCATTTCATAAACCAGCGCCTGTAAATAATAAAACCCTGCGAAATATAATCAGTAAAGGTCTAAGCTACGGGAAAATTTTGCTTATATTTCCGTTTCTCCGCTCTAATTTTTATTACTTTTATTTTTGTATTAAAAAGGCAAGTTCATTTACATTTAAATTGGGCGAAGATCTCTTTGTCATGTCTACAATCAAATTTATATTTTGCATAATGTTACTTAGGTATAGGGAGGTACGCTAATATTGTTGTCTTTAATTATAGTATTAATTTTCTGTGTTACCACGTTGAACTTTACAGACAATTCCGGTAACCAAAATAGATAATCATAATTGTGTACACGTCCTTCTACTGTTTACCTATTCTTCAGTCGCTGGTCTGCTGGAATAAATTTCGTTAGAAATAAGCAGTACCATTGTACAGATTTCCCTATTCATGTAATTCTTATGTTCTCCTGTGATCCTGTGTTGTGTACATAAATTGTTAAATAAAATAAATGAATAAATAGAGTGCCTATCTACGTTATCTGCCCTAAGTGGCAGTTTTAACAAAGTTTTTTTGGTTACCTACTGGTTTTTAGAACTACAGTATTCTTAAACATTGTATTTTTTCTAAATATGTAGTTTTTGTTTGATGAACGAATGTAATTAGACAAAAAATCGAGTGGTTTTGATGACCGCATTCTGTACGTACTCGTAATATGAAATAACTACTGTATATTTCAAAATTTCATAATATGAAATTTTGATATGTATATGTATATGTATTTTTTCGTCACTACTGCTTCATTATCTTTGTATTAATACGTGAAGAGAAAAATATTTACCTACCCCTTTATAAAGATATTGCGTGCACCGAGAAGTATGAAATTTGACTAGTTTTTATGGAGCAGCACAGAAAGCAACAACTTAGTACCTATATTTAGTACGATCTACAAATATTCATATTTGTAGATCGTATCATAATTCATCAAATTATGCAAAACATTCATTGGTTACATTCATACTGACAAAGTTTATGAAAAAGTCAAAAGAATAAGCTACATTCATTTTGGTGTATCTTAATTCAAATCAATTGTTCAGACTTATAAGTACCTACTCGTATAGTAAGCATGAAGAATCACAGTAGAATTTGCACCACTAAGGGATCCTAGTATGTACCTATTATACTCGTAGATGTGATGTTGATGACACGTTAGTATCAAGACTCATGAGAACGAAATTTAAATCAATGCAAAATTCATTTACTTATTACAATTTTTTTTAATAACAGATTTTTTAAACGCATGAAATTATTAACTGAAAACAATAGAGATATTTAATTTTATCGTTAGATTAACACTCGAACCACTCAATTTCTTTGTTTAAACGAAGAAATTTAATATTGAGAAAGCTCTGCAAAAATCCATTTCGAAAACGAAGAATCTAGAGATTTCTATAGAGGAGATATTGAATAATATATATTATTTACGATGATGATTGGAAGTTATGTAATCCCTGTGCGCTGCGCACTGCAGACGGCGTTTTGTAACATATAGGTACCTACGTTCAGATACTACATCGCGCAATACATATGTACATGTGTAAGGTTACATTCTAACCGGTGACCACAAGCGCATCAGAACCGTTATTGCTTCATTTATATATTTGTATAACTTTTAGTTGATTCGAAGAGATAACAAATTATAATTATATTAAATTCAAATAATTAAAATTATGTTTCTTTGATTGATTATTAAACAAATGTAGCCTGTGCAAGATGATAATTTAACATATATATCCTGTAAAAATCATGTTTCATAATTACTACTCATCACTACATAAAACCTATTAGAACAGTCATTACAATAACGTAAAGTGTAAAGTAAAGTCTAAGTGTCTATTTAGCTACACATACACCCTTACTCAGTAATGTAATAATAGTAAGTGTCCATGGCTTGGGTACGCTGGACACGTACCAGTTTTCAACGGTTTGTTTTTCGCGCCTGTTGTTTGCCTCAGGTATGGCATGCGTCTCTGGTATTGCAATTTTCCACTGATGGCGACCATTATAGGCTCAAATATGTATGTATGTCTGTATGATAAAACACGGGCCGCGATATTATTAATAAAGTCTAATACAGTGTTTTAAACTTGAAATACAACTCATTTCAAAATCATCCTACTGGTTTTACGATTTTATAAAAAATATCGAAATTCAATAGCTGCCTTTGCGCTCCAGTTTCATGGTTCAGTTCCCGATTTGAGCCGGTCTATTCCTTACATCGGATCGGTTCTGTCAAAAACAACCACCTATTGTAGTGGTTTTAAATCAGCGTATTTATTTATATTATTTAATATATTTATTTGAAATTATTGACGTTTAGTATATTATGCAATAGTAACATTGAAAAAGTTCCAAACATATCTAATTCTCGGTTATGTACTTAAATTAATAATTTGTCACCTTACATTTTTTTTAACTATCATCTTTCATTTTTTATTTGTTATTCTTACACCGCCTTTGGCAGAAAATGCTTCAAGTATTACATTTGCCGTTTCGCTTTTTGCCTCTTATGTCTAAATTAAATGTATTTAAAAGCTTAAATATAAATAGAAATTAAGAAACGTCAAACTAGACACACAAAAATTGTTTATAATGTAAAAATTTTCTAAAACATTCTGTTTGTTTTAGTGCTTTGAACTCTATGATATTCTACATAACAGATTTTATATTTTCTGCATTGTATGAAATAAGAACCATTTTTCCTAGCATGAAGCTACAATTTCTTTGATCAAGCTAGTATACTATAGCTAGTAGTATAGCTATGTAGTATTTGTGTAATAGCTACCATATTTTGAAAACCGCTCCAAGGTCTAGAAGGTCACGATTCGCGGACAAACGTTCTATTGTGTGGTAGAGTAGCTCATAAACAACATCTTTCGTCTCGGTGACTCAAAGAGCCCGTTAAAATGTTGTCCCCGGTTGTCGATTCAACACGACTATTGTCGTACAAATCCATAACCTATTCTTACATATTCAGATGCAAACATTCGCTCTACTGCCAAGCTCCGAAAAATTTACTTTACGATTTCAAATAAATTCTTTTAGTTAATGAATGTTCTAAATATAAATACCTATAAGTCCATAAAAATCCTTTGAGAGTCACTAACGACACTACTAAAAAATGAGACGTTATTTATTGATAACTCTTTTCCGACGGCATTGTTTATTGATATTCAAAATATATACTCCATAGGATATTGAAATACACAAAAAGTAAACTCTATTTTTCATTTTGTAATTACATCATTTTTATTTTATTTTCACCCAAACGTAATAAAATTTGGTGCATAAAATAATCATACAGGTATTATTATGTTATAATAGCAATAATAATTATTGACATGAAAATATGAATTTGTTCTCTCATGTGCGATTTTATATCACACCTACATTAGAAGAATCCGCAAAAATAGCTGTAGCAGCGGCAGGTTAGTGGCGCAATCAATGCGCCGCCACCGCCGCCGTTGCAATTCGTTGAGATTACTGCACCAGCGATAAAATCTCTTACATTTACATTCGTTACATTTTCGGCTCTGTGCATTTCACGGTTTTGAAGCTTTTAATGCACTTTTAAGTCTTTGTTTGCGCTGCTTTTTATCTTAAATAAATGGGTCACCGCAGAATAAATAATACAGCAACATTTTTTTTAAATATTCATCAAGAACAAAATTAGAATAATAAAAGTTTGTTTGAATTTTATTTCGTCCGTGGCTTTATTAGTAACAGTTAAATAAAATTAATCAATGTACAAGTACATACCCCCCTACGTTTTCTTTAGTCCAAAGAAGGCAATGCCAAGGTTTCTATAGGGCGTTTATTTAATTTTTTTCCGTAATTGCACGGCCTATAAAAGAAATTAATTATAAAAAAAGAATGAAGAATAACCGTCCACTAATTGCCTCCAACATAAAGCCAGATTCATAATAAATTTGGTATAAAATAAGTAGATTGTCCGACACGATCACGAGTCTGCTATGCACAAGATTGTAAACATAAAAGCATGCACTCTGTATGAACATCTACTCAAGAATGTTTACACACCAATATGGACATGAAATTGTTATATTCAATACGTGAAGGTTGTGAGGATGTGAGGAATTTGAAATTGACACTCATTTAAGATCCCACGATGTTTTCGACGCTATGTGGAAAATATTTTATTTTTGGTCAGATACGACTGAAATCAATCCGATTATATTTTCATTATCTTAAGAAAAAGTAAAAATACAATATTCACTAGTAAAATGTATCTTAATTAGCTTTAGATTGTTATCAAGAATCAAGGAGGCAGTGGATGCTGTGGACCATCATCTGGACGTAGAATGGCATAAGGCGATGTTGTTGATGGAGCCGCGATCCGGTACACTGGTGGTTTTACTTTATGGGGGCACCACTGGCGCAATTCGCGCACTCGTCAAGCAAGAACAACGCAATAAAGGTACGCTCCGCGCCATACTCTCCCCCTATATTACCCTCCGGATACTTACCCTCTCGCCCGCCATTTCCGCTCCTAACTTTCCCGACTCCACTCATAATGATAATAAACAGCTCGCTTTTAAACGTTTTTTCTCTTCACGATCGCCCGCTAATGAAGGTAGCGGGCTCACTCGTTACAAGAATATTACTTGTACATCAACAATTTATGTTTTGTTCCGTAAAAAGCTACAAGTGTTATTTTTATGTACGTCTAAAGCTCAACTGTACGATAATGTATCTTACCTATGTACATATACCCAAAAGTCTATGTACAATAATAACACGAAGGTGTGAGTTTACCAAAAAGAGGATACTATAGAACCTTCATAGTTTTATAGTTTATTACTTTTTAAGTTCGTTTACTAAATAAATACCTACATATAATATGTTGGAAAATTCTGGAAGTATTTTATTATGTGAGCGAACAATAGTGAAAACACTTCACAGTTAGCGAACATTCTATTTAATTTATTGAAATATTTACGCTATTGAACACATTTTTATTATTTTAATTAGTGTATAACTAAATTAAGTTATAATTTAATTTACATATTACAAGTTTATTAATTCAAACATCTATATAAACAAAGGGCGTGATGTTCGCTTTTATCGTTAGTCGTTAAACCTTGTCAGTGGGCTCGGAACTTGAAGTAGTCTAAAAATGTCCAAGAGCTTGGTTGGCCAATATCAATCATTTTTAGCACTGATACAAAATAATTTCTGTTCTTACTAATGGGGAGACACATGTGCTTAGGAATTAAAATGTAAGTAACTACAGACAACCGAAAAAAATATGTTCTGTTACATTTTTTCAGTGATGCTGATTCCAGAGCCTATAATAAAATGTACAAACATAAAAATTAAGACAGTAGGGCGATATGTGGGCATGATGTGCTGATGCTGTGAGGAATTAACAGCACTCGCATTGCCGAGGCTCGATGAAATGTCTAAAACTGAGCAAGAGTGTAAAACCGCTGCCGCCGCATTGGGCTTAAGAGAACCGGGCGAACGCTACTAGTTTTATCTAAAGGAAATACGAAGAAACTGAAGTTTAAAAGTTTTGGAGGACACTAGCCTAAAGCTGACATACCACATACTACTCACGGTGCGTGATTTCCATATCCAATAATAACTAATTCAATAATATACTACTTATTAAAATTACATATGAAATTAATAAAAAAATTAAACAATTATTTCAAAAATGTATGAATGAATATCATGACTTCAATACTGTATTGTAAAAAGTATTATTTCTATTTGCAGTAAACAATTTATCTTTACTATATTTGATTTATAAGTAGTACCTACTTAAGCTAAAACAGATTTAAGGGAACCTGTATATTGAATGTTAAATATTGACTAGTATTAATTCAATTACTGATGAAACATCTACATTACAAAAATAAAAAAACTGATAATAATAACAAATAAACATTTTACTTGTAAATAAATATAGTAATAAAAATGTAATCAATTCACTCCAAACGCGAGTAACTTACCCATATTTTACTGCCTTTTCCTTCGGACTCCCTTTGCGGTTCCGTAATGTTTTAGTGAGTAATGTGCAGAACGAAATATCATGTAGTCCCAGTCTAACAATAAATCAATGATCCACTGTGCGTGTGGTCCGCGCACGCACACATAGACTTTTACGTATAAGACTATTTCTACATATAGGTATGTACATACCTACTTAGCACAATGAACATTAATAATTAACGTTGAGTTACTATGTAGTTCTATATGGGAATTTACACAAAACGCTTAATCAATCTATCGTTAATACAACCGAGTACCTTTGAAAAGGCTGTAATTTTTATACACTCGTAGCAGAATTTTGAAGCTAGGTCAGCGTGATGGCCGAACATTACGGCCCAATAAAGGCGACAATGGCCGAAAGCTTTTTCAATTTATAGTAAAACGACCACTATTATGATGTAAACTATCTTTAAAGCCAACTCACTTGAAATAAATTATTATGGGTACTGTAGGTATATTAAAACTTATCATAATTACAATAAAGTAAAATTGCGAACACGTCGAATAATTTTGTAGAATTGGAGTTAATAAGGCACGTATGCGAATATAATCTGTTTAATAAAAGTTTATAAGTCTTATGATTAACTCAACATAACTATTGATTATCTTACAATACACACAACTTTAAAGTTGTAATAATTGGTAGACATTAATATTACTTCATTGTTCTAGATACAGCTGGATGCAACAGCATACTCCATGGCTATAATAGGATCACAAGAAGTTTATGAACAAAGCGGCGCTAACTACAATGAGCGTTAATTAATGAAAAAGTTTTGTGAACTGCATCTGATAGCCTATTGTGATTAAAGTTCGCATCGGAACCATTTTAGATTCCGCCCCAAACCTCTCTGGCCGCTAAAGTGACGTTAGTAGATAGCCGCCTATACACGTACCTACGATACATATATATTACTGCCAAGTTCTTACATTCAATAAGATATTGTTGGCTTGTACCTTAAGGCTTTCCATATCCACCGGTACAAATTTATTTTCCTCCGTAGCACACTAGACGTCAACAAATAAGGTTATTTTTCAATAGAGGGATTTTATTCATTCTTTAGCAGATGGTATAAAGGTGGAGTCAACACAGCTTAGCGATATATTTTAGTTTTACAGTATATTGACCTACCTATACGGATATAGTAAAAGATATTTTTTACCTTGAAGTGTGTAACTCAAAACTATTGGTAAAACCGTAAATTTTACTTCTTTGTAATATGCATAAATTCCTTGTAAATCATAAAATAATTTGTTAGTTTGTACAGCGATTACATTATCTCAAGCACACTCGTAACTTCAACGGCAACTGTACGGGCAGCCCTTTCATGAAATGAAAACAAATATTTTGCGACTGAAAAGTTGTTCCAGATTTCCATTTTTTTCCTTACTCGAGTTTCATTTTGTTTTCAAAATTGTTTTACGAGATCTTTCAACGCGTTAGCCGTATTGATAAAGTCCCGGGTAATGTATGCTTTTAATTAAATTTTATAAAATGAGGTGCCCCGTGACATGCTGAGATTTAACATGCCGTTCTCTGGATAATAAATATCTTCCCTCATTTCTTTAGTCTCACAGCGTCGAATATATATTAGATCCTTAATTATTTCGAACGCTGTTATGAAATTATTAAGGAGATTTCTTTTCGTGTTAAATTTTCTAGTAGGTATTATTGTAATCTATTGTACAAAGCGATTTATATACGTTTGTTCAAGTGAACACTAACCAAACGCTTCTTGTCTTACGGATTAATTAGGCTACTGTTTATTAATTTCACTGTTTATTTAATGAAATAACACGTAGGTATTACAAAGACAATCCCGTCAATCGATTCCAATGTGAATCCTTGCCGTAAGTTGTGTGATTTAAATGTAACATTTTCGTTATTTAACCTAAGAACATAATTAATTTTTTTATGATCACAGTAAACTGTTCTACTGTTGTTTCAATATCCTAAACATAATAAGCTCGATCCAAACACTACTTTATTATCTTTCACCCAACTCCAATACCTTCGTCAAAAAGATTTTCTTCTAAAGCCACTGAGTCCAAGAACGACACAAAAATAATACGAATCAGATAATAGTGTCCCCAGCACGTCTTTCCATTTACAGTATTCGGAAAGAATTCCTATTAGTAATCGTACTTTCATGTCTGACGCGGTCGTAAAATGTTCTACGTTAAATAAAGGTTTTTTGAACCCTTCCAAACAAAACGCTTAGTTTATACTCTTTGAATTGGATATAACAGCAAACAGAATTAGCCAACTCTTTGAGCTACTTTGCCTAGATTACAAATATATTATTAATTCATTATAACGTTTTTTTCTCTTTACGCTATTCCGATATTAAAGGGAACAAGAAATCGAAAAGATAAACATTCAAAATAAATCAAATTATATAAAATTTCATGGTTTATCTTTGATGTCTGTTTTTAAAATGTACACAAAAATTAATGTGCAATTTCTATGCCCTCTATAAAGAAAATAATTAGGTACCTCAATGTTGTCATATGTCTAAAAGTTTAAAAATATTTGATGTTATGTATGGTAAGCCCTGTATGTATGTATTGTTGTTAAATTGTGAGCTCCAGTTTCATTCGGAATACAATAAGGAGAGTTTACACATCTTAAAATGTAATGAAACATTAACGAGTAGCACTAAGCAATAAGAGTAAGGTATTAAGCAACGTTGAAGTACGACTGGCAGCTAGATAATCGTTAAACGCAACAAAGATAGATATTCTCAGTAGATTTACTGGTAAGCTTATGTGGGATTACGGTAACTGTTAGAGATACCTACCTGATAAAATTATGCTCCATCTTAGCACAACTGCCATATGTTACCCAATATGTGTGAACGTTCTACAAAATTAATTCAGCTGCGCGGAAAACTGAAATGTACTCGTAATATGATTGTCCCATAACGACGTTTTTCTTCGATCCTTTTATTGGTCCACTCCTCTCACAGTGAAAGAGTTTTAGGTCGTAGTCTACCACGCTGGCCAAGTGGGGATTGGCAGAGTTCAAACACGACAAAAACATTATAAATTTTTATTACATACTACACTGCTAGACATACAGTACATTCGCAGGCAGATTAATATTCAAATTTTTAAGTTAACGATGCTTACTGATGAAAAGATAAAATACTAGGTACCTACTATTATTATAATTTTTTTTTCCTTAGAAGTGTTCATTATTTAGTTCGTGGCAAGGATTTTAACAATGTATTTATTATCAATCTTAAGCACGGCACTGTTGCAAAAAAAAATTGATTTCAGAATATTTTGAACTCGGACTTTTTATGACTTAGCCGGCAAGGAATAAGCAATGGCGGATATTGAAATTGCCGATGCCTACTGGCGACGACAATCGCTTACCGTAAGGTGACGGACCTGCTCATTGCCGTTTTATTAAATTATATTAAACAAAAATATATTAAAATTTACATTTTAGAACGTATGTTTAATCTTTATAAAAAATTCTTTGTGTTTCGGATCTTTCAATAATATATATAAAAGTCAGTTTAAAGAAACATTCAAATAAAAGAAAGATTAATTAAAGCTTATAAACAATGTAATATCTTTGTTTCTTTATGCCAATGTCTCATCAAACCGCGAAGCGTAATTAATGCAGGTTTCATTATCTGACGATACGTTCTAGCGACGTGGTTTCATTGTACCTGAGATATATGTATAACGTTTGTATTACCTGTATACTCAATGCGGGACTAAATGTAGCTTACATTCAACCATATTTCAAGTACCTACGTGATTAATGGTATTTAAGATATACATAGATCATATTCGCATATGATAATTTGAGATACCAAGCCGTAACATAGAAATACATTAATATCTACTCCCATTAAACTTTTCAATATTTTCATTCAATAACATCTAAAAGCATTTTCTGTTGTTGGAAGATACTAACGAGATAGTAAAACAATACAGTATAGGTATATTTGAATTAAAAACCATATTCATTAATCAGTAAAATATTCGTACATATATGTATAATTAGCTTAAATAAATCATTAAAGGAGACTTATCACTAGGTACATAGTATAAAACAAAGTCGCTTTCTCTGTCCCCATATCCCTATGTATGCTTAAATGTTTAAAACTACGAAACGGATTTTGATGCGGTTTTTTTAAATAGATAGATTGATTGAAGAAGAAGGTTTATATGTAAAATAATCATGGTATAGGGAAGGGGGAATTGTTTTACTGCAAATTTAACGCGTGCGGGCCACGGGCAGTAATGAATAAATCAAAATTACTGGATCGATTTTAGTCATTTTTAAGTGAGTGACAGGCTATATATTTTATACCCGTGCGAAGCCGGGGCAAGCTGGTAGTGAGATTGTAATTTTATTATGAATTATTTGTAACTCTTAATACCCGGACGAGATGAGTAACTTTTAATGAGGACAAACATTTTAATTGAGAACAATGAAACTACTAACAAAATTTTGAATTGAAATTTTTACCTGTCCGTTCTTTCCGTCCAACCTACGTCCATAATCCCAACGAAACAAATGTGCCAAAATTCTGCTGTTCACATTGAACGTTAAAGTTTTACTCTTATGCTAAAGTTATATCATTCAAAAGAAGGTACTTGGAAAAGTCTAATTGAATAAAAAACTTTGGACTTTGACTTTGAAACGATGCCAGAAGAAAAGAGCGTAACAGATAGCTTTTCGTTTTCGATTACATTTCCGTTGTTCGAATCCAATAAGTCATGAAGAATTCTTCAACAAAATTTCGCAATTCAAATAACTCTTAAATCTTGTTGATTATGACATTGTATTTTTAGACAATCACGCAATATGTCTACAAATTCTGATTGTTACCTTTCTATTATTACGTTAGGAAAATATGTCCTACTAATTTAAAAAAAGACTCCGCTATGAGGAAATGAGAATAATTCTTAATGCCAAAAAGGCACCTATATGTTGTATCTTTTCACATAATTGGGTAGCGAGAAAGATAAAAACCGTTGCATAAATGTTCATGTCAGTTGACGCAGCACGGACATCTTTTACCTTACTCTCCAGAGGCACAACTGGCTTTCGATACAACTTAGCTACATCTATGGTAGGCCCTTTCCATTTACGAAAAGCCCTTATGTTTAATTTGGGTGCATTACATTTCACCATTTGACCGTTTTCCTTAAAACTTTATTGTTATACAGATGCCATAATAAGCTCATGGTTTGATCCTTTCTAATTGTATGTATCTCCAATTTTATTGTAAATACAAATTTTATTTCCGTCTAAAAATAAGTTGACAATATCTACATTTAACAAACTACAAAAATAAAATAGAAACTAATAAAGATTTATACCAACAATCAGTTTTTCTTTAAAGCCATTTAGATAAAAAGGATATGGTGGTGGTGGTGTTAAAATATACTGGACGCACAGTTAGTGCTATACAATAAATCATGTGCGCCAAATTTATATATTGTGCTATTGTCGTGGAATACTTTTCAGATGCTCCATTCAAGACCCTTTATTTACAAAAACGCGTTCGAAATTTGAAATGTTATTTTCTCCGCCGACCACACCTAGCTAATGCAGTGACTAATAAACGGGTCACGTTGACGTTATTTATTGTTATCGCAATAACACGGAGCAAAAATCCTCGCGTCCAATCTTATTTGATGTCTCAAACGTTTTTGGAAGAATCCTATTACCCAAGACACTACACAATTCAGTGCAATAACCATAATATATAATACAACATACAGAAAAAATAACAATTATGTTTCAGAAGACTTTTTAATACAATTTGCTCCGTATAAAATATATCTTGGCATATCTGTACTTCTTTATTTTTTATAATTGATGGTTTAAATTAACTTCAGGAAATATATTGCCTGCAACAATTATTAAAAAATCTTAAGTACAGATAATTAAAGAAATTTATAATGACATTTTAATTTTAGAAATACGTTACAAAACTACTTATTTGAATGCACAGGTTATAATAGCAATAACCTATTATATCTAGTGATCAATTTATCATTTCTTAGTATTGATCTTTAATAACCATACCTACTGGAATTGGTAAGTTTTACAATATAATTGTAGCGTTAAATAAATATACAAAACGTATATAGAACTGTATATAACAAATATAGAAAACTGTAACACAATGACAAGATTATGTATATTAAGTACGCGTGAGTATGGCCGATAAACTTACGAGTGATACAATCAGAAAACATATGAAAGAAGACCCAGGGACAAATAGTAAGCATACGTGTTTAGATGGTTTGGACATAGAGAAAATGAACGACAACAGACCTATGAAATAGATTTATCAGGCGAATGTAAATACATAGTAGTCGGGAGAATAAACCTCGGAGTAAGTAGGTACATACTTTAATCGAATCGGAGGCGTATTAAATGAGCTCCATATCAAGAGTACTTTTAATAGACGAAGGTGTACGATTATTACGACTTTGATGAAGGTAGAAAAAGCGAGCGAAACTTGTCACTTCGTACCGTAATCGGTGGAAATCCTTAATCTCTACCTACACCTATGGTATAGACGTGACTTGTGGGGAAATCTATGTAAGCATACAATGAACTGTCCTAAAGTTATTTCATTGAAATGCACACGACTCCATTATAAAAATGTTACTATTGGAATGTAATAAAAATATTCACATGGATAGGTCAAAGTAATTGTAGTGAAAAATAACATAATGTTAGACAAAACGAGGTACCCCGGTGTTGTACTTATTAAGCATAATAAGGTGATTAGTATAAGAGAGTTATAATTGGTAACTGTTCTACATGTGTATAAAGCACAGGTTTGTGTCGTCTACTCAATCCAGCAATAGCGATTGTTGTAAACAGTAGGAGCGTAAAAGTTTTCGATATGCACCTAGATTTAATAAAAAGATCTTTTTCGCATTTTAAAAACTGCTTCATACATTGTATCGAGAGGTTTTTCTAAGATGTTTTTCTTTAGCTTAACATTTCCATCGCTTCACAGTCGCTAACATTACTTATACGACATTATTTAAAATTGTGTCAACATCCCGGAGGGGCGCACAAGGCTCGCCGCGTGACTTTGGTTAACAGAGCTCCGGGCGGCGGCAGTCGGAGCTGGTCGCCCGACCGCCCTCTGGTCCGGTAAATACGGCCTCCTCGCCTCTCGGGTATGGATTATTCGCAGCGAGCGACAAGCGGAACCAGTGCGACCCACGCGCTCCCCGCGGTCGCTCGCTACGCCGCCGGCATTGCATGTAGCGCCGCGCGACGCGTAGCTCGTAGATCGTAGCTCGCCGACCCGCGTACGGTTTCCTCACTTCGCTCGGGGGTCGAAAATGTAACCTTTGCCCGTAAAACTGGGTACGTCTTCGACGTCGCTATTTTAAAAGCATGACAGTAATAAGTTCCCCGTTGTGTTCGTATGACGAGACTAATACCCCATTAATTTATAACGAAAAACATCTATGGAAATATTAATCGTTATGGAATTTATAAATCATTAAGTGTTTATCTAATCTGCGCTTAATGTAAGTATATTTTTTTATTGAACGTAGTATGACTAAGAAGTATTTCTTCTTCTTTTATTTTAAACAACACAACTTAGACTTCACTTTGCGGTTACACAAACTTTCACTCTGGTATGCGATGTTCAAATTTTAGTGCCATTCCTTACATACATAAATTTAGTAATTCTATTTTTATTTCAATTGATTTCTTGATTACAAAATTTAGATACAGTGTTACTACCTACTTATTAATTTTTTTTTTATATTTCACCTCATGTTTGTATGCATATTATTAAGTGAATATATATAAAGTTACAGTTTAATGCTTAGTTTAAGTAATAAATAGAATTCTACTGTATATACGTACATATATATGGTATATGTTACTAAAACGAAGATTAAATACATATATGCCGCTTGCACAAAATTTTTGACAAGAATGTTTAGAACAAATTAAAATTATACCAATTCAATTTCCAATTGCTACATTTTTATACTCATAATTATAATATTTAATTACGGGTATTATTAATGTATGTATTATTAATTAACATATTACCAATGCTTTAACCTATCTAGCAGTAGTTATTGAAAGACGACGAAAATATTACGAATTGCCATATAATAATACTACAATTGAATTTTGTTAAGATAGCGCACTAACAAAATCTAATATTAATCAAAGTAAACTTCTTTTCATCGCCTGAAGTATCAAAACAGTGATTTTTAAATTGATACAAAGAACCGCACACTCGCTACGATCAATCGTACACATTAAATTCTGTGACGGTAATTTTCCTACAATTACATTTCCTACAATTAGTGTGTAGAACGAATAATATAACTAATAAATGATATAATATAATACTAACATTAATTGTTTGCCTAATTATTGGTGTATTTCGTTGAAATTGTTTTACTTGGTAAGTGCCAGCTGAATTGAATTCTTAATAACTTTCATGTACTGCATTCGTTCACAGTCAACAAAGACAGCCGGTTTGGCTACATGTTGTTGTCACTTTAGACGTTGACACAAAAAACTTACATCTGTACAGTGCAATCACACGTCGCATTCGTTCGCCGTGCGCCGTAAATCCCTCTGATGTCTCGCTAACAGCGGAACAGTGAATGAATCTGCTTTGAATGTTGCATAAATTGTCACCAAAGCTTAGATACGTTCATAGTTTGTACATTTCTGACTCTATTTTGTTACAGTCAATGCCCAATAATCATATTACCTACTATTATCGACGTATATACCTCTCTTTGTCTCGGTTATCGTGTAATGAAATCAGCGGAAAGCAGCAGCATGTTCGTTGAAACAAATAAATCAGGTCGCGTATTTCTCAACCGAACTACAAACGAGCGTTACCAATAGCGAGCTACCTGAATTATCAATAGCCATCTTAATTCTTTGTCTTACTTGGTCCGGCAGTTGGTAACGACTTGCAGGAGTTACCTTTAAAATAACTTGTAATTAGTGGCTATAGAACTTTTTATAATAAAAGTTACAACAGCAATAAAAAACTTGAAACGTAGCAAATTGTTCAAATTCTTTTGTAATGAATTTTCTCTGTATTTGAATCCCGCCAAATCTTTTGGTTTCTTTCATAACTGCATTTATATAAGGGATCAGCCGTATCATGCTGCTTACTTACGAACTTAAGACCTTTATATGCAACAAATCTTACAACAAAAGTAAACAAACAACAAAACAAAAACAAAAATAGGGAAATTTGAAATTAATTGACTATGTCCGACAATACCTAATATTACCGTACTCGATGCCGGTAATGACAATGTTTACATTTCATTTAGCTTTGGATAGCCCAAAGCTTCCCACTCTCATAATAATAAAATAGTAATTATTATCTACGATACAAAATATGCATATATCATTTAAATTAAAATTTATTTCGTATTAGGTAAACCGATAAAACTATATTAGTGGTTTGAATATTAATTTATTTTAGGAATATTAATTTATTTTATTCTGCTTTCGTATAATTTTTGGAATACAAACCGTGCACTGCAATATACTGGTACATACATTACTAAACAATTATTTGTCGAAGACTCTTATTGATATTCATGAGTAAACAGATCTATTTTCAATACGTGTTTCAAATTATTTTGGTCAATATAAATCAACAACCTTCACCGCCAGTATAATATTAGACATATATGTATATTTGTATATCTTCCTCGTGTTCTGAGAAAATTGGTGTGGCAAAATGAAGTATTACAATTAGGAGAAATTTATTACCGCGTGTTTATTTTTCTTCGGTATATCTGTCATATTCTTCACTAGAGTAGGCAACATGTAAAAAATAATGCCCCAGTTTATTAACATTAATTAATTTATGTCATCGCACTTGACCCTCTCAATCAGAAAATAGCTACACCTAATTAAGCGACGTGCGGATTAAAAATTAAATTTTATAAGCGAAGCCGTGGGCGAATAATTAGTTTGTAATATTTAACTTTTAATTGTATTTCCCTGGGCACACCTTTCGAGTAAACACAGTAGATTGTTCTAACAAATTAAACATGGATTAAGAGGTAGCCTTCTAGCGTCCAAATTATTTCTCGATTACTTATGAAAGTCATTTTAGTATTATCACGTTTTTAGTAAATTTTCTGTCAGTGTTTGATTAAAATCGAGACAAGCTCCAAGACAAAGTAATTGTTTTCTAAAGACTGTTCGAGCAGGAGGGCGTCGTTTGTTAAGGAGCACTTGTCTAAGCAAATAAGTATTATGCAAGGCTATTTTCATTACCGGGAACGTGAATTATTGGCAGTAAAGATTCATTACAGCACGCAAATACAGTTGTATAATGAATCGCTCAATGTCAGCCAACCGAAAAAGATTAATTAACATTTCAAACTAGGAGACTTACGTGCGTAGCTCACTGGGGCCAATTAAGCGTTCGTCGATAAAGGCGGTAAATATTTTACCGAAACATAGATTACTATATATATATATATATATATATATATATACTTAAATTACAATAAATATCTTTATAAACACGTTATGGAGCATAGTTGTAAAAATCGGACATGTTCGGACATGTAGAAAAATTGGGCGATGAGGAAACGACAAAAAATATATAAGTACAATGCGAATATTGATGCCTGTATGAGTAGATGCCGAGGGAGACTGCCTTGCACGACCACATAAGTCAAATACTGAGTTACGGGAGAGTCAAGGGTCTTGGAAACTGGCAGGTTTGTATGGATTGAGTGAAGCGTATAGAAGAAGCATATGAGGTCTGGCGCGTCAGCAGATAACTTTCAGCCTACCCCGTTTGATACCTTGATGGAAACTATCACAGTAGCATATGTCAATTCTTCGCTAACGTCAATTAAAACGCCTTGCCCAAAGTTTATTTTGAGCAGGGAACAATTGGAAAAAGGTACATTAATATGCATATCGCAGGATACATCGGAAAAACATTCACAAGTATTTAATCAAAATTACTATTTGATGGCTATAAAATTACATTGTTGCATATTTATGCTATTAAATGAGAAAGGATTGCCTACATTACAGTTATTAATTATTCAAGCAGTCAATCAACTGGATCAACGCTTGACAAAATAGTGAACGATAACCTATTGCAGTGTTGGATTGCGATCAAACAATACCGGTATTGCCCGGCGGGGCAGGAATCGCAAACGTTACATTTTCTGAACCCCCAGATAAGCCCATGGTTACGTAAGGAGGAAAATTACATAGGCTTTTTCCTCACAACTTTTAAAAAACAACGTAAGTAATGTTTTGCTCCCAAATTTATACATTTTTGTCGGAGATTGTTTTTATTAAAGATTGTATGATATTACGTTCCAAATAATATTACACGACCAAATAGTAAACGACGACTTAGATCAATATTAAATTCATACTCAGCCTGTATTACATTTATATACATTTACATACATACATCATGTCCTGCTGAATATCACTACATAGTATAAAACAAAGGCACTTTCTCTGTCCCTATATCCCTATGTCCCTATGTATGCTTAAATCTTTAAAACTACGCAACGGATTTTGATGTGGTTTTTTTTATTGGATAGAGTGATTGAAGAGGAAGGTTTATATGTAAATAGTGGAGAAATACTGTTTTATACCCGTGCGAAGACGTGGCGGGCCGCTAGTGAGTGTTATGTGGAAGCATAATTTACGGAATATTTAACAATAAGAACTAGAACAATTCTACACACGGCTATCTCAGTACAAATTAGGCAAGTGAATGCTTGTTATAGTAACCGGATAGCTGATAGACATGTATGACTCTTATTTATATTTATTATACTGAGACACAGCACAAACAAATGTGCTCATCACACAGATGTTTGTCCTGCGTGGAAATCGAAACCGAGGCCTCCAGTTATCAGAAGAATAGACAAGAATACATCAGGGGGTATAATGAGATACTAAACATTACTCAAGTCCGGTTTATGTAAATACTGTTATTTTGAAAAATACACCAAAGAAACGCTGACTTATTACTTAATAACACTTAGTATATCCATATAATACTCATACATCGTCGTGCCTATTCAAAAATACCATCTCTGATTATTCGTAGGCCAAAAATCTATAAATTTTATGTACTCCGAGAATTTCTACATCACCTACTAAAAGAGAGTGTAGTTAGGGTTGCCACGAATAAAATTTAGTGCTTTAATTGGCAAAATTTGCTATATTCATGTTTTAAAGCAACGGAAGTTTACAAACAACATTTAAGCTGTATAGTGATTATAATGTACGTAAAATTATACGCTAAAAATTTACCGTTATTTTCCACGTAGTTACGTAATGTCCTTTAATGTCCTATTATTTCTAACATATAGAATAGAAGTGACAACCTTGTTTTATAGAACGGAGGAATCTTAAGAAACCACGACATCCCTATATATTTTTACCGCACTAAGCCTGGTGATGCTTTGCTTTGGAGCAAAAGATCTCCAAAGTATCAGTCAGTTGACAACCCTGAGCATACTATAGTTTTATTGTTCAATAAATTCGAAAATAGATTAATTCGTTTGAATCACTACGAGGTACAGTTTTCTAAGACCGTCAGCGGTTTGGCAGGTCTGCTGATAATTATTATTACTTGTCCTAAAGTTTACGATTTCCATTCTCCGATTGACGTAAAAGCTTTTTGTCGCAATTCATCATTTCAGTCAACATCTATTTAAATTAGACCATCCGGTTTTATATAGTTTTTGCCGCAGAAATCTTTACTTCATACCATTTTATGTCATCCTGCCGGTCGTGTACGGAAACCCTGAAGTATTATTTAACTAGCTTTAATGTTCGTGTTTGTCAAAAGACTGACTAAGTGCTGGCAGATTTAATTAGGGAACAATTTAAAAATTGTGTCAAAACATTGATTTAATTTGCTAGAAGATACAACTTTGTACGCAACTGAGATGCTCAATATTGATTTTTAAAATTCGAACACCTTAAATTAGTTCTCTTTTCATTGTCACTGGCATTCTATTTTTGAATTTGTGTGCGGCCAGAGTTCCCCCTACGTTCGGATTCTGATTGAGAAGCGACACCTAGCTGTCCACAAACACTTCCAATTTTGAACTTTGTGTCCTTGGAATAAATTATTATCTTCCTTTATACGTTTCATACCTGTATTTTTAAAATTCAATCTGTGGATATTTTAACCGAATTAGAACTTTGCTGCACTTTAATAAGACATTGTTTTACAGGCTATGAGACAAATGAGTATCGATTTATTTATAACCATTTTAAATATATTAAAAAATGTCCCTAAGGAACTTAAAGGAAATTGCATTCTTACAGAAAGTACATTTCGATTTAAATAAATGATAAACATTACTAAATACAAGGCTTTAAAAATAATATTTAAAATCAAACAATAAATTTTGCTTATCACACAAATATGTCTCCTTCGGGTGGAAATCGAACCACAACCATCGAATAGTAGTCAGATTTCACGATTATTTATTCACGTGCGGTTCCCATCTCAATAATAGCTCCACGCGGTAACAAATGCAAGTTCAATGAATTTCCTTGAATTTTAATGCAACTAAATATATATCGAGATATTTGTATGTGTGTGGTATACGAGTATAACATTAGTTTTTACTCCGCGTCGCATACTCATATTGCATAACAAAGCCAATTATTGTCTTCAAACGACATACTAGTATGCGAACGACATACTAGTATGCAAACGTCATACTAATCCCTTCCTTGTTACATCATTGACGGCTTTTGTGTAACTTGGACCTTGCGTCCTTTTGTTCCGTTGAAATGTAATGTAGAACTGTGGAGTTGTTTTTCGAAATTGCACCTTATTGCATTGTAATTAAATGTTGTTTACACGTACGTATAATGTATGGTACATGAGATGCACTAGGATGTAGCTTACTTAGAAATTGCGTATTCATTCTTGATTTGAATAATTCTAAGTTATTCGTATCAACGAGATAGATATAGAGGGATCCCTGGGGACACAGGGAGTCCCGTTCCTTGGCTGTCTGCATTAGAAACCAAATTTGCGAAATGCTGCATCTAGTTTAGAGAAATTTCATTCAATGACTTTTGTGGAAGCCTAGATTAATGGATTATTGTTTATTCATTAATAACTGGACAAAATGTATTGTTCAATTAAATGGATTTTAATATTTACAATTACCTATATGATATTATTTTAGTTATTAACTTAAGCCATAACAAAAAATACAGAGGTACATAACTCGAATGCGCGAAAACATTAAAATTGTTAAAATGTTAATGCAGATACAAGCGCATGCGAACTGCGTTCATATGCAAATAAATAAAAGCTTGGGAATTCAAGAATACATAAAAATACATAAAAAAACTATGCGTGTCCACTTTAGTACACCGTTTCGGTACCATCCCAGAAACTTCTGCTTAAACATGGTTTTTAAACCATGGAGCTCTTTAAAAGTAGTGTTCAAAGGTGCTTTGAGGCAAGCAACGCACTAGTAGTACTACATAGGTGTTACAGGTACATAAAAAAATAAATAAAAACAAAAAAAGGGTTCTCTGTTCAATCACATATAGGCTGTTTAGAAAGAAATAAATAAAAAAAATATGTTCTTTGTTCAGTCAGATGCTGACTGTTTAGAAAAAAAAACAAAAAAGTTTGTTCTATGTTCTGTCAAATATATATCTATACAAGTACTACATCGTATGTATGTATGTTTATCAGCTGTCCGGTTACCATAACACAGGCATTAAATTGCCTAATTTGGGATCAGGCAGCCGTGTGTGGAATTGTCCCCAGTTTATTTATTTAAAAAAAAAATAATAATATGTTGCTATGACGTGTGATAGACTACAGCCTAAAACCTGCCCACTATCACCGGTGATTAGTGTCCAGCAGCGGAACAATGACACATACATGCGACCACGCCAGGTCCCTAACGGGGTAGGCAGGAGGCAACGCTTGCCAAATATCTCCGTCCTTACAAACCGGGCGTGCTTCATCTACATTCATCACTCTCCTACATACACGCCGGTTTCTTAGGCTCTCGACTCCCCCGTCAGCCAATGTCTAATATACCTATTTGGTCGAGATAGGACAACGGAAATATAAGAAAAAAAACCATATAAAATGAATGGAATTAATCAAATCGAACGCTTCCGACTGTTCCGTGTCAGGGTAAGTTTATATAAATAATTAGGTTAACAAGGTCTATCTATGGGGCCGAATATTGAGGTCGCGCGGGTAGCTCCAACACGAACGGCATAATAACGTTTGAACGATTGGAACGATTCGTGATTCCCATTCATTCGTTCGTTCGTTCAATCGTTCGTTGATTCGTGCTTTCATTAATATCGAGGTCGCTTCAGTTGACCGACAAGCTATTGCTTCGATCTATAGATCGAATTAATTCGCTTTCGGTGACTTATATCTCATCAATGGACGTGTAATAAGACATTAATGTAAATATAAGAAATGAGGTAATCATGTTAAATATGGGTCAATGACTTTAATTAACGGGAAATATACTGCCCGTTGTAACTAAGATATATATGCAATTTCTCGTTTTTGTACATAAATGTAATGCGATAAAAAGATTATACACAGACTAATACAATCTGTCTCTGTCTCATCTTATACATATATTCTCTTTCTCATTCACTTCTGCCACGTTCCAATCTATACAAAAAAAAACAAAACGACATATCGTCACGTCAGGTCCCTAACGGGATAGGCAGGGCGCAGCGAGCGCCAAATATCTCTGTCCTTACAAACCTGCCGTGCTTCATCTACATACATTCATAATTCTCTTCATGCATACACGCCGGTTTCGGAGGCTCTTGACAATCTATACAATAAAAGCATTATTCTAACCTAACGTAAATGGGAGGGAAATTGGTAGAAAATGACGTAAGCACCTACATAATTGTAACAACAACGTGCCCCAAATTACATCAAGTGCGAGCAGCGGCTTGGAAGCGAATAAACAGCTGATAACGAACGTACCGCAGCTTGATCCTATACAATGATTATTATCTCACGCTATCTATTAATCCGTTATGAGAAGCTGCTGCTACCGGGGTATCCTAATCTCGAGCGGCCGCTGCTATATCGCGTTACGACTGTTGCGATTCGACAATGTGATGCTCCATGTTGCCAGGGCAACCATCAAACGCGTAGATACAGCGTATATCTCGAATACAGTCTTAGGAATTTTCGATCAGGTCACGTGGCCTGACGCGAGTTTAACATTGTTCACCAGTCACAAAAAGTGCACAACGTCGCTAAAGAAGTTTTCACAAATTTCCTATTTTATTTAATCTAACCCTTTGATATTGGGGGTCCATTTTGAATTGGATAAGTGAAGGTCATCAAATGCATGAGTTACGATCATCGGTCGACCTTTAAAAAGGACACGAGTACATCTTTACGCCGTTTTGTCATGTTTCATACGTGCAAAGCACAATAACCGCTCAAATTCATAACTCAACGTAAAAATCGGCAAGGAAACTCATATAAGGAAACACATACAACTTAAATCTAAACAGAGATAATGACTAAGTTACTTTACAATTTCGATTGTACAACAATTAATTAATGTTATTTTGAAACAATTCGCAAATATGTTCATTATAAGGGTGCGTTTCCACCGGGGATGTGAGAGGTGGCGTAGCGAGGAATGTGTTTGTTAAGAACCAATAGGAGAGAAACCTCGCTCCGCTAAGCGAGCGTACTAAGCGAGGC
>DWGJ01000968.1:0-23335 GCA_018246895.1 Aspitha aspitha aspitha
AAGTAGGACATTTAAAATCAACACAAAACCGTCTATTGAGTACCCAATATTGCCATTTTATAACAAAATTGGAAATGCAATTATATTTATAATAACTATGTTTTTATTACTTAATTATGACACTAAAATTAATTAGGACATTTAAATAAAAATTTAAGTAGGACATTTAAAATCAACACAAAACCGTCTATTGAGTACCCAATATTGCCATTTTATAACAAAATTGGAAATGAAATCAAAAGAGGAAAAGAAATCGAAGGAAAAAAAATCTTTCGGCCCTCCTTTTGACTACTGTTTTTATGTAATATAACAACGTTTTATAATGTTATCTTCTTTTGTGCAGAAGGTTTTTTTAATGGTAATATGTTATAATCATTTACAGGTTTTATATCCAGCCATAAAATGGCTAGAACATGACCCAGCTTGTCGTAGACGACATTGTTTCGAAGTTTTGAGGCACGTGCGATTGCCGTTGATTTCGCCTGAAGTTTTGGATGATGCAATAAAAACCGTAGAAGATCCATCAATACAAGTCGCTTTAAAAACAGTTACAGTTGATATGGTAATTTCTTATTATAATATTATATGAAAGAAGAATTCAATTGTCAAAAAATTGTATGAAAAACATACAGCATATAATATATGTTATACAATATTATTGTATCCTCGATCCGCGATCATCCAATAAGAACGCATTCGAATGATAATAGGTCGAGCGCGGTTATTGGGATTGTAGTGTTTTGTTTGCAGAAGAGCGGTCGCGGCGCCCTGGTGTCGCTGCTGGCGGAGCCGCGAGCGCGCGCGCGCCGCGTGCTGCTGGTGGCGGGCGGCTCCTGCCACGACTCGGCGCTGCAGCCGCCGCTTTCCAGCGACCACACGCTCGCCTCTGTATTAAAGTTCGACCTGCACAAACGGTATGGGTCTTTTCTACTTTCTGTACTCGGCTATGTAGTTAAAGCTTCTTCACTGTTTAAACTAATCATTTTAATACAGCGGTTGTTATATTATGTTACTTTGGATGAACGTTTTACTTAAAATGTATGAGTGCCAAACTCCCGGCGTCCACGCAGGTAGCAGTGAGCGCGCGCAGCTCCCGGTTCCCGCGCACCTCACACTGCTACCGGAGGGCAGGAGCCCACTTGGCGACAGGATACACGCCAGTCGCCCCAACGCATTCATAGCAATCGCACGCTTCTCGCAAAACAAGCAGTTATTATATTTTTCCACATTTTATTTCGAGGCAGTCACTCCTACTACCTAAGTTAGCTAGGGACTCCTCCACAACAATGTGTAAATAATACCTTTGGCGACGAAACTGTTTATGCATTACAAGTCATGGATAACCCTAATTTTTTACATCACTGTTAAATTATTTGGATTATATCAAATAAGTTATAAGGTTTTTTTATTTGTAGGGAATGGGAGGAGATGTCTCCGATGCGAATAGCAAGGATTCAGCCGGGAGTAGCCACCCTTAGCGGGCGCGTATTTGCCGTGGGTGGCGAGCAGGGCAGCCAGATACTCGCCAATGGAGAGGTTTACGACCCATCAGTAAGTGTTCCATTATGATATGAAAGTAGCTTTGGGAAATACCATTGGACATTGTCATTTGATGTATATTTTAAAATATATAGCATGCTGTAAGAAATGTTAATATATTAAGTATGCAATCAGGATTCTATGAGACATTCGGAAATTGCTTCCGATATTACCAACACTCCCATTCCTGCAATGCTCACTAATGAATACTCAACAACTAATCTTTATCAACACCTGTTACTGAGTTCACACTAACAGTCCTATTAACGACACTGTTAGAGGTCAGTTGCGCATGTTCATGGGTTGGCAGTGGCGACTTATGACTGCTGCTCGTTTGCTACTCTCTTCATGTAAAAAGAAATTATTTTAGGTATTTTTATAGTATACTAACTAATGTACCATATTGTATTATAGACAGACAAATGGTCCAATATAGCCCCGATGAAGGAAGCGCGTTGCGAGTTTGGGTTGACCGGTCTGAATGGCAATCTGTACGCGTTCGGCGGTTGGGTGGGCTCAGACATGGGCGCCTCGGTCGAGGTGTACGATCCCAACACTGACGAGTGGACAGTCACCGGCCAAATGCCAGAGCCCCGGTTCGGTATGGGCGTTGTCACTTTTGAAGGTGCGATAAACTAAGTTTTATTTTAATTGGTAGCTTAAATGTTACGAATGGACCTCCAGGCCATCATCTACGAGTATGTATGTCAAGTAGTCATTGCGTTTTATGAAACTCAAATGAGCCAATCAAAGACCTTTTGTTTTATTGCATTACCAAAGGAGTATGAACAAGTTCAATAATTGAATACAAACAATCCAACGTATCCAATCCAAATTTTCATGCAAGTTATCAATAAACTGATGACAATGAAACTAATGGTTTGATTAAAATTCAGACACTATATAAATATATATTTAAATACAACTGCAAATGAATCTTTGATCTTTTACTCATGTTACAAAGTTTCCATAACATTTTTCATTATAATTTTTCGTTTAATATGACCAATGCAATTTGTGAAGTGACTGTAAGAGTGTAGACGTTACGATAACGAGTGGGTCGATGCGGCAGGTCTGATCTACGTGGTGGGCGGCTGCACGCACACGTGGCGGCACACGCGCGACTTGCTGTGCTACCATCCCGCGTCGCGCGCGTGGCAGGCGCTCACGCCCATGCGGCACGCGCGCAGCCAGGCCGCCGCCGTCGTGCTCGACAACCACCTGTACGTGGTGGGAGGCAACGCGCCGCGGCGCACCGTACTCGCGTCCGTGGAGAGATACAACTTCGACGATGTAAATATTTGCAGTTTTTAAAGACTACATATTTTTAACTACCGCTTGATCTCGCGATTTAGTGGTTAGAGACCCTGACTGTTATACTGTAGATGTTGAGTTTGATTCTCGCACAGGACAAAAATTCGTGTGATAGCATTGTTTGTTCTATCTGGGTGTAATACAAATAATGTATACAAGTATTACATAGTATGTATCTGATCACCTCACCATAGTACAGGGTCTGTCTAGTTTGGATTTGGAATTAGATAACTATGTGAAGGTATGTGTATCGACAACTTCATTCATCGTAAGTAATTTTTGTTCTACCATAGCAAAAAATCTAATCTTATTTGATGAGTATTGTATCTCAAATGATGAACATATAATATGTATCAATATTAAGATTCATAGAAACGAATAGGCTTATGTTCATAACAACTTGAATATGTATAATTATGAATTTAATTAAAAATCTTTATTAAAATTTTGCAATATAATCTCGTCAGTTGGGACTTTTCAATATAGATTTGATATTCTGGTCTCAAACAGCTTTGTATATTTAGGCACACTGCTCCTCGGCATCAATATATTGTTATAAACTACTGTGGGATTACAGGATTCGTGGGAGGAGGTGGAGAGCCTGAAAGAGGCGCGCGCGGGGTGCGCGGCGGGCGCGGCCGAGGGCGCGCTGGTGGTGGCGGGCGGAGACAGCGAGAGCGGCCTGGACCGCGGCTTCTACCGTGCGCGCACCACGCTGGCCTCCACTGAGATCTTCGAGCCGCGCGACGGCCAGTGGCGCGCCGGCCCTCCGCTGCCGCACTCGCGCGCCGAGGCGGGGGCCGCGCTGCTCTGACAGTGCGACCGCTTCGCGCTGCGCCTGCGCGCCGCGCTGCGCCGCCTCTACCCGCTACCGCGCCACCGCCGCTAACCGCCCCCTGGCCGCTCGCCGCTTCCGACCGATTGTACAAGTATTTTCTTACTAATGTAACGAGCTGCTAATTTTGTTTCCGTTTCGACGTTCTTTACTCGAGTACTTTAGCATCATGTAATATTACAATATTTACTGCTATGAAAACTCACTAGTGATGAGCTTAATTTAAATGTAAAGTTATTTTAAGGATACCCTAGCTATGTTATATAATGGTATTATTATTATTATCATCCCTTTAGTAATAAAAAAAAATTATACGACCTAATAACAAAATTCTGTTAACAATGATCATTGGACAAAAATATTCTCATTTTCTTACAAGAATGTCCTATTACAGATAGAAATGGGGTGAGGCTTTCCTGCAAATTAATATATAGAATATTTAAAAGATGACACACTATCTTAATTATGTCAATGACACTCAAAAGTAACTTATATTGCTTCACCAATTTTAGATGGTCCAAAACTACAGTGTTACCAAAAGTACCTTTAAAAAAAACATTCATTTGCTCGGCCTCACTCAACGCCGGAAGCCTATTATGATAAATTACAGTATTCCTGTAAGAAATACAAAATGATAATCTAGGTCAACATATTTTTTGTTAAATCTTATTAAATATAAACAAATCTTTGGTGAGTATAACTTAAATTCATTGTGAATATAAAATATATTTAAACTTAGTTACAAAAACAATAGGCTGTGTGAATATGCATTAAAACCCTAATTTGTAAAGAACATTTCATTTTAAGTGTATCAGTGTTTATGGCTCAAACTAAATACCATGTTATGTACATATTTTTTTGTTTAGTTCTAAACTATGTTTAGCACCTGTGCCAATAACATATTGTTTTCAAATTGAATCTACAACTCACATTTTATTAATACATGTAACATTAATACATATAACTATGGCATTTCAAATAATTGTGTATACTTTCATTGTTAAGAATAAATGTAAAATTAAACTTGTTGTATGTAAGATTATATGACAAGATCCATGTGAAAAAAAATGAGCACAGAACAGAAATTGCAAAATTTACATTATCATTAGATGTTTTAGATAAATATGTAAAGACAAGACTTATTCGGAAACTATTATAAAAATAGTTCCATTATATCAAATTTTAAAATTTATAACTATTAATGTATTACATTCTGGACTGTTCCATCACTTATTGATAACCTTTATACTAAGATTAAGAAGAGGAATTATCCATTAAGATACAGAAAGGTAAATTATAATTACTAACAAACATTCAAGTTTTAGAAGTGATGTACACATTTTCACATTTCATTTCATGTATATAGTTATGCATAATTATATCAAATGATGATGATTTGTGCAAAAACAAACAATTCACCTCAACACAAAAATATATTGGAATTTAAAAATAATCCAAAAGATTGATAAATGGCAATGTTATAGATAAATGAAGAAAATTAAGAAACTATTTTTCCTTTTTAATAAAATCATCAACTTTATATTTACAAGATTTATTGTATTTTGAAATCACTTGTTCAAAATATCGAAAACATGTTACCTTTAACCTTTACCGCATGGAATTTTTATAGTAAAAAAATATATATGAAACTTTATAGCCCTAGTATGACTCAAGAAAAATTAAAAAAATAATAATAACGTACTTTCAGGAAAGTTACAATCAAAAAACCGTTAGTTCCAAATTTGGAACAATATGCAACACAGCACACATAAATTATTGTTCCAGATTCGGAACATCATGCTGTTTAGATAATTTGGAATTGGTGGGGTACGAACAATTAAAAAAAAAACAGATTATTTTATAAAGAATATAATAGAACATTTTAAATAGTATGAAACAGTAAAACAATTACGATCTTTGTTCAGGCACAAATAACATTTGCATTTTTGGCAATATATTTGGGATTTTTGTTTACATCCCATCATCTTACACCTTTGACGATCACTAGTGTCTGGGACAAAGGTAACAACACGAGGTCGAGTAGACATTTTATCTGTAATAAAATAATAAACGAGTTACTTAATGCATGATGGTCCAAATATGGCCATAAGTATTTTAGTATGTATTTTCCTCAAACTGCATGATGTTCCCTATTTGAAACAATAAAGAACATGTTACTGCATGTAGTTCCAAATTTAGCACGAACTTCGAAATACATTACAATCAATATAATAATTTCATTTCTCATGTTTCGTTCCATAGAAGTGTCGGGGATCGAGTATGATGATAAAGCAGTACAATAAAACTGCCATCTGATGGTGTTCCCATAAAATAGTCCATGAACTGAAATATTAGTGACAAACATGATACAAAGATTGCATCACTAGTCCGATGTAACTAATTTAAGTTAGTGCTACAAATTTGGCACTGTATGCGGTAAAGGGTTAAAGATGGACTTATGTACAGGCTAAATCTTTCAAATCACCTAAAACATATTAAAGATGGGCTTATATACAGCTGAAGGACACATCATAGCCTTATTGTCATAACTTAAGTCTCCATAGCTTCTTTTTCTAATTTTAATTGCAATCAAATACAAGATCGTAGGACCCAAGTCTGGACTTGTGTTTGAATTGTTGGACTGTGGTCTGAGGGTCCAAACCCTGCGCCTCGCAACCATCAAATTTTGCTTTTGTGAGCAGTTTCCAGAGAAAATCGCGACCTGGATCAATTTTTCGTTGTTTTTCCTTAATTATATTTTAAAATTGTTTCTAATATTGAAGTACAATACTGTTTTAAAATAGTGACAAAGATGTTTCATTTCCAGTAACAATTCACTCCGAAACCCGAAATCACAGTAGACTCCAAACAAATCTAGAGGCATGTTAGAATCTATGCACGGATTCTGTACTTACCTATCGAAATTATTTCTAGTTTGTATCAAATTCATGAAATATAAAAATTATGAAGATTTAATACAAATATTAACAAAGATTCCATATTTACAGATAAACTGTAAAATAAAGCACAGTCTACGTTCCAAGGGCAGCACTGCTGATCCAAAAACGAGTGTGTTCTAAATTCAAATTGTATTTGTATCACGCCTTGAATACTGGGATTTTTTAAATATACATGCATTTTTTCACTTGAAAGCAGGTTATCATGAAGATAAAACCTATCTAGACCAACTTTAAGCTGATAAAGCTTTTTGTTAGCTTTTCTATAGCCATCTGTTCGTGAAATATTAATAAAACTGCAATCTCTCGTTTTGTCATATAATTTAGAAATGAAACAAACGTTTAGATCAGAATGATTAAAATTAAATAATCAATATTGAACACGACAAATGTTTTTAAGTTTTTAGGGCTTCCTTACACAGAGTAAGCTGGGAATTTCGCTTTCAGAGGTCTTGTAATTTCGTCAGCCAAATATATGCGCCCTAGTATTCCTTCGAACAAAGACGCCGGCCGGTCGGGGAGGTGCAACTCGGTGCCGGGTCGCTCCAGTGCACACCACTCCATGAAGCACGACGCTCGATACAAATGCAGCGGTTTCTATGAACAAGATTAAATAGGAAGTTGCATCGAACGAGAAAAACAATGATGTTGCATAGGCCTATTTAACAGGAGCCATTAAAAACATTGCACCTTACATAATCATCAGCTCGTGCATGTCCGCTTCCGAACTACGGCTTCTAATTTCGTACGCCATTCTCGTTTGCTTGACGCCAACCAGTCATTTCCCATCGTCGCGTCATCTTGTCGGTGGTCGGCCCTATTTTCGTTTGCTATCCCAGTAGCCTGCGGCTCGCCATACATGTCTTATCCATCACCATTTCAAAGACAACCCATGTGGTATAACAGGCACATGATGTCTGATAGAGATACTGAGCATCGCCCTCTCCATCGCTCTTTAGGCTGTCTGTAACTGATGTGCGGTTTGTCTAGTCAGCGTCCAGTTTTCAGCTCTGTATGTCATTATCGGTAGTATGCCTTAGTTGATTATTCTCCTTTTCGAGCTTACTGGTGTGTCTCCAAGTAGAGGTTCAAATAACTTCGTAATGAATGGTCAATGGAGTTAATTCATAGGTTGATCTCCTTTGTCTGCCCAACTCTATTCAGCGTAATGGCTTGGTCCAACTATACATATTTTATATTTATAGTATACATATTACTAGCTTTATTTTGTGATTATGCACTTCAATGTGATCAGCTATTTCTTGGTACCTACATAATTTGCATCTTCCTTCTCTCTTCTTTCTTTCACCTTACAATTTATAAGCAGTTTGGTACAATTGATAAGAGATATTGTTGGCGCGTAATGTAATTCATGGAAGAATCTTGCACAACACTATGTATTTATAAACAGCCTTAGTGATCAACTCAAATAAATCGGCTTTGCGGTGAAAGATAATTTAGCAACTTTTGCACCTGTTCCAGTATGTATAAATATTTCTCTATCAACTTCCAAATTCAAATGTTCGGAAAAACTAATAACTATAAATTTTCTCAATTTACACTTACCTTGGTAGCTTGATAGAGTTCTAAAAACGAATAGGCATTTCCGCTCACTCCGTGACAGATGCTGTAGCCCTTTGTACATAGTCCTCTCCGCCAAATCACTTCTCCACATGATATAGCTATTTTCAAGTATTTCTCTTCTTCAAAGACCTGACCAGAAAGCATGTGAAATGTTTTTATCATTACCATAAAGTGGAATACAATTTTTTTTCACATATTAACCTAAGAATTACTCTACGAATACATGGAATGTGAGTTTAAAAGTATTATGTTTAAAGACAATTTAAATGTAGTAAAAACACAATTTAAATATATTAAATGTTCAAAAATTACCTGGCTAGCCAAAATACACAGTGATAGAAAACCAGGTGCCCCATGACACCATTGCACTAATCTGTCTCCAGAGCTGCTATTTAGCGAGGATGGAAAATTACCACTTGAAAATCTCTGACTCAAAAGCCAATCCAAAGAAGGCTTTATGAAATTTCTTATATCATGACCATTGATATAACTTTGAGCCTAAAGGAAACCAATTTTATATGAACAGTATATTTTCAATGTCTAAAAAACATATATGCTTTATGTTTCTTTTAAGGAAAGAGCATTCAATTCAATGCTATAATAACACTTGTTAAATACCTGTAATAGCATGTAAAGAATTCCAGCCATGCCATGAGCAGCACCTAAATAAACCTTATCATGCCATTGCCATAAAAGGGGACTTTCTGACTTCATTTCTCTAGAAAACTGTTGTCCAGACCGTAATATAGATGAAACAACCTATGACAAATACATGAAAAGCGTAAATAATTCACATATAGGTGTATACTTGGAAATACTTTATTTCTGTTGATAGAGCTGCCTTGCTGCAAGATATAAAACTATTTCTTAGTATTACCTACTTAAATAATTTATTATTATTATTCCATCACACCAGATCCCTAACAGGGTAGGTAGAAAGAATGGGATATCTATCCTTGCCACAACACATTTCTTATACTAATATAGTGGTAAGTTTAACCTTTTCTATGTGAGTAGCGGGAATGACATCTTTTCCATTAATATGTTTGTTCACAAAAAGCAATGAATATAGGTATCCAGATTTTCCATACAATAGTTCGTCAGGAGACTGATCCAATATAGAAATTAATTCCATTAATCTGGAATAAAAAACAGCAATAATATGAAAATATTTTTAAAATTAGTGTTAGCAGTTCCATCAAGGATTTGTACTTATAATTTCATGCTTCAAAATAGTTTCTTTGTTACTAATCCGAATCATTCTTTCTCTGATTACTTGAGAGCAGTTTGTGCTGCAGTGGTAGTGCATTACTTTTTTATCAGTTAATGTTTCACTTGGGTAACAAAAACAAGGACAACATAAATGTGAGATTGTAAGAAATACTATATCAAATGTGGACTACTGTATTGGCTTAAAACTTTGAATGGCAAATTTTACTCCTAATAAAGCAGCCCATAGAAGCTTGTGGGTAACATTTGAAGCTCATGATTGTGTAAGCCTTATGCAAACATTTGGTAACTTAGTATTTGGCTTCTTAATCAAACACTCAGTTAAAGTAAATCCCCACAGCCAAACAGTTGCCTCTTATATTATTGTTTTACATTATTACAATAGACAGTATACCTGAAAGCCAGGGTCTTGTGGTCTGGTAATATATTAGCAGATTTAACACCAAGTTTGTAAGATATAATTGTTGCTATTGCCAGTGGTCCAGCATCTCCACACAAAAAGCTTATTCTGCGACCTTTCAGTTTGTCTAAATTTATATACTGAATTGCATTCTTAAATAGAAAGAATAGAAGAATAAACATTTAACAAACATTATTAGTAATGGGTTAATTTAAAACTGTAACTAACTATATTTGATTACAGTAAGTTTATAAATAAACAAAGAATAGTACAATTGTATACATAGCACACCTGTAGTATATCTTGAAACCCTTCTTTTGTGTTTAAAGCATTTATTAGATAAAACAGTGCCCATCCAGCAGAGCCCGTGTACACAGTACCATCATAAAATATATCCTTTTCCATTTTTGTAATCAGGTGATGTATTTTATTGTTTTTGAAACTGTGCAATTTTTGTTGAAATACATTGGATACCTAATAAAAGGATGATACTTATGACATTAATTTTAATAATAATAGATCTAACTAAATTAAATTTAAAACATGTACATCAAAAGTTAAATAACTAATAAATATTTCGGTGTATGTACCCCGTCTTTGGATTCATTGAGAATGTTAGAAGAAATTTCAGCATTATATTCACTGTACTCATTTTGGAATGAACTCCTAGAGCTCATTATTGCGGTTTCAAAAATTTCTAGGTTACACTACACAGAAGTTTCTTTTGAATTTATTGTTTACTGGCACATAAACAAATTTAGTTACATCTGATTGAACAACTTGAATGAATAGAATAGACTAGTTACTTATTTACAGAGAAAAAATCACCAAGACAGTGACAGCACCATCAAACAAGTGTCAAATTGCGTTTTTTTAAATGTAAATCTATATGGGTATTGGAATTCATGATGATGATTGACAAAGTGTAATTTTACATTATATAGTCGTGACGTATCTATTTTATGTCTTTTTGCTATTAATTTACTATGTTGATGTTGTAATAAGTTGAAAAACCGACGAAGGATGTAAGTGTGTACATGGATAGCATTAGCTATTTGCAATCGATAGCAGCTTTTTTGTTATTTCATGTAAATAAATGGAAGTAATTGCTAAAATATGAAATACGTGTGACCCAAAAAGAAAAAAAAATCTGTCTTGTGTTACAGTTTTTGTCCTATTTATCATACTTGTCTATGCTTATTTGACATTATTACTTCCTTTTGTCAAATGATAAGGATTCAGTGAAGACTCGAAAGCGCATGCGTTTGACAATTTTCGGCCATATTGTTATGACGCATACAAGATCATAGGTCTCCGCCAGTGACGACTCTTCACGCAGTTGACGTGGCTACTACGTACCGTCCCGTTCGCCCACTCCGGACGCAGCATATACGGTGACGAGGAATACGTAACTGGTGAGTGCTCGAACTGAAGACATCTTGCGGTCTGTCACGGTCGCCTTAAATTTGAGTTCATTATTATGAGAATTCAATATAATGGTGTCTATTATAAAGTTTTGCAATCTTTCGAGCTTAAATAATATGTGGCGTATGAGCTAATAGACGCAATAGGAAAATTTCCTAAGTATGACGCGATGATTCAGTTTTAGATTTTCTCTATCAACAAAGGGATCTTAGAAAAATAGATGATCATCCAGGATTTATTTAACAAGTTTGAATATGTATAAGGTTCAAGGATTACACAGAATGGTGACCTTGAATATTTTAGGTGACCTTAGTGGGAATGGACGGAATAGTGGAGGAGAATGGCACCGGTGGCGGAGCAGGCGTGCCAGACCCGCTGGCGAGCGCTGGATCGTCCACAACAGCGGCGGCACATGTGGTGGCCACCAGCATCGTGCAGCTCACTCTCCCCGCGCAAGCACCTTCCGCACAGGTGTTTGTTTTGATATTTAACGATATAGATACGTGTGTGAATAATAATCGACGTCAAATGTATGCATGCGATCTTTCAAACATATCAGTAATATAAATATGTATTGTTGTTAAATACCTTTTATTTTAAATTATATTTTGTGTTGAATATATTTCAGGTTCAGTCAGTGATACAACCAAACCAACAATCTGTTATACAAACAGCTTCAAATATTCAACCTGTACAGTTACCAAAAGGAAATGTTATACTTGTGAGCAAACCAAGTTCAGTAATACATACCACTCAAGCAACTCTACAGACACTGCAGGTATGTATTAATATATCAGTAGGTAAAAGTGTCATGTTCATGTTGTTGAAATACAGTATATTGCACATATGCTGTTGTTTATTTTAGATAAAGCCTGAACCTAACTCAGTGGTGAATGCACAGGGTCAATCGTGTAGTGATGACAGCTGTAGTGATGATGAAAGTCCAAAGCGAAAATATATGGAAAAGTTGACAAGACGACCGTCTTACCGCAAAATTCTAAATGACCTTGGTGGTGCAGAGATTGCCGGTAAGTTCATAGTTTGAACTGTCGTTTCTTATTCTGACTTTGCCTCATTTGAAAATGTAATTATAGTGTTAACCAAATAGTACTGTTATGGTGACCATTCATTTGTTGTGTGTGAAGCTGGGTTTATAATATAAAGATTGTGCTAGTATTAAGAGAATATTACAAATTCAATACATTATTTATGGTGGTTGATTAACCTTATAATTAAGTAGCAAACAGGGATATGACTGTTGTTATTTGTGGTTTTATTCAATTTATAGAAGTCTGCATAAGGAATTAAAGTAAGATCCCAATTAAATCATATGGATATGTAATACATATATTTGTCTATTATGGAATTTTCTTATACAGGTATTTTTAATGTTTATCTTATTTTTTTAAAGATCCAAACAGTTGAATTGTTATGACAGTTATAATTTTATTGTATTTGATATAAAGATTTTACTTTAGTTACACACCTAATATTTAAAAGTATATGTATAATGCATAAATAACACATTTGGAGAGCACTAAGATGGTGATTGGACAGCTGGAAACAAAAGAGTGTTGCATATACCCTTGAGTACAAAGACATGATAATAATTACAGAAAATCGTATGGGATGTAAACCAGGAGTGGAGAATGAAGTGCCGCTGTCATCTCCTTTATCATTTGCACCAGGTCAGTTAAATGTACTGCCGCTGACACTATTTGTTTCTGTGTGCAATATGTGTCACTAACCTGTTACAATCCATCGTAATTTTACAGTGTCACAGTATGGATCATAACCATCAGCTTCTGGAGTATTCCATCATTTTTTTGTTTCACATCTCATCTTGGCTCCTTCTTGTTTGCAAATGCAAATGATCTTTACTATTCACTAAGATATCTTTTCTAATTAAATTTCATTTCGATTTGTTCACATAGACAATTGATGCCATAATCTGCTCTCACAGCACTTAATTGTAAATGCTATTAAGTGATCTGTTTTATCTACATGTATTAGTTAATAAATACATTTATTTGCTTCATCCCTTTAAAAAATATTGGTAGGATTCTTTACACTATGTTTAATGTTGTCGCACAGGGACATCTAAAACAGTATGTATAGTCATGTATAATTAGTGCTCCAACAAAATAATGCATAAGCATACATTTATGTGAATTACAGCAATTTTTATTTGTTTTTTAATTTCCATACATAAGATCTGAAAATCTGGTCCCTTGAATAAGCTTTGGATACTATTAGGTGGTTCAACGGCCAGAGTGTGCAAGTGAGAAACAACTGAAGTGCCTTTGAGTGAAGTATCAAACCAAGGTTCTATGGCGTGTGAGAGCCTGCAAAAGCAATAATTAAATATTATTATACATTACTAGCGGCCCTTCCCGGCTTCGCACGCGTATAAAATATATAGCCTATGTCACTCAATGAAAAAAATGCCTAAAATTGATCCAGTACTTATTATTTAGTGATTTATTCATTGCTGCCCTTGGCCCGCACGCGTTAAATTTGGAGAAAACAATTCCCATGATAAAACTTCCTCTTCAATCACTTTATCTATTAAAATTAAACTGCATCAAAATCCGTTGCGTATTTTTAAAGATTTAAACATAGGATGTAGGGACAGAGAAAGGGACTTTGTTTTATACTATGTAGTGATGAGTGCACTACTAACTGTATGGATATGGTTCATGAACTATATGGAAAAAAATCCTGTTGTGAATATTTTGGACTACACACTTCAACTTTTTTTCCAAACATAATTAGACTATTTGGAAGTTTTCCTTTGTTAACACAACAACCTAACATAGCAACTGTTATGTTAATTAAAAATGTATGTAAAAGATGTAAAATCTGGACTGGGTATTTTATTTGATGATATTTCAAAGTTACTCCATCTCAAACTGCCAGCCACTCCTTGCACCAGTATGCAAAGTAGTGCTGTATCTGCAATATGGCATGAGACTTCCTATCTATCTATCCTATTACTTAATATTATAAAGCAGAAAGTGTGTTTGGTTGAACACGCTAATTTCTGGAAGTATGGGTCCGCATTGAAAAAATATTTTCATGTTAAATAGTCCATTTATTAAGGAAGGCTATAAGCTATATAACATAACCCTATGACTAATAGGAGTGGAGCAGTGATGAAAAAATGTTGCAAAAATGGGAAAATTTTGATATCCACGCGGGCGAAGCTGTGGGCACAGCTAGTTTACAATATATTCCAATAAAATTGACAAAGTCTAAGGCTGTTAAACAAACATATTAATAGCGAAGTGACTACAACACACACAGTAAGCATAGTAAATCAGCATGGTCATTACTAAGTGCGCATTTTTGGTTTTGGAATTCATAATCAATTATTTTGGTATTACACATTTTCAGATTAATAATTTGCCAATTTGAATGTTACTTGTAATGTTTAATGTTGAAACATGAGAACTCAATTGAAACAACAGAATGATATACAAATTGAATTTATGTATACTTACATTTGTATAAAATGGCTATAGACTAGTTTAAGTAATATAGGTAATTATGTTTTAGTAAATAAATTATGCAGAAGTTTCTGTAAATTATGTATTTAAATACCATTTGTTCTTCTTTTGTATCTTTTATAAGACATGCTGTCATCCACTTTGAGGTCAAACAATCAGATGACGTAATAAAGCGTGAAGTCATGATGATGACGTCATGCTGCTGAGAATTTATGAATGACACATTGTGAGCTTATTTATAAATTCGATGAAATATAATAATAATTAGTATTAAATTTCTTTGTACTCTACAGACATGATTAACTCAGATGAAAGAGGTATATGTAGGTAAAACAATAAACACTTGTATGCTATTATAAGTAGTTATAGGGGCATAACTACAGTAGTTAGACATATGGCATCGCGGACATTTTTGTAGATATTGTATCATCAACACTTTCCGCAGCGCATAAGATGACAGATTTTTTATGACTAAGTTTTGGGTTACATTATTGCATTTTTATTATGATCCCTATTTTTTTTTTAAATGTAATGAATTTAATGCCTATGTCACTATGAAGATGTAGCCTATGTGAAGATGCAGCTTTCTAATGATGAAAGAATGTTTGAAATGGGTCCAGTAGTTTTTCTGTGAAAACATTACAAACACAAATAAAAAAGGTTTTTCTTTATAATATTAGTATAGAAAACAAAAACAACACTTTTAACTTATGGTCGTTCCCATTGAAACTACATTTTAGTTTAGCTGTGGTAAATGTATACAAGATCTGGGGGATTTAGAGTAGCAATTTACAAACAGGTGTAGAAGCTTTAATGTAATGCAATTTGAGTTAATAAGTATTCACAAAGCTTAGTGGTTTCTCATTGTCATATGATTGCTCCTTGTTGAATGTCTATGCTGTTATATGAATGAAAAATCAGAATCTTCTTTACAAATATTATAGCACAATCTTTATATCATATAAATACTTTGTTATAGTATACGTAATGAGGACTAGCAGTATTGTATTTTATAAAATTACATTTAATATCTAGTAAACTTAGGGTATTACAATTTCAGTCACTTTTTCCAATTTCTTATAATATAAATTATGTACTTGTAATATAAAACGAATCTTATGTGAATAGTTATCTTCAGAATTATTTATGTTTCATTTGTAATTATTGAAAGGATGGTGACATCAATTGTATTGAGATTAGAATGTCTAAATAATAATATGAATATCGTTAAGTTGGTGTTATTATGTATTTTTTAATAAGATAATTGAAAAACCAAACATTGAAACAAAATGAATTGCAAATATTTGGGATACATTAGTGATTCCAGCTGCCGCGCTACAGACTGATGGCGGCCTGCACACGCTGGCCGTGTCGAGTGCCCCCGGAGGCGGCGCCATAGTGCAGTATGCCAATCAAGACGGACAATTCTATGTACCGGGTGCGTATTATTTTGAAAATGAAACGTTCACTATTTTGAATTCTATTAGAATGAAAATTCCATAGAGGAAACGAACAAATCGTACTTATGTTTACAGGTCCTATATTAGAAGATCAAACACGGAAACGTGAGCTTCGACTGTTGAAAAACCGAGAAGCTGCAAGAGAATGTCGTCGCAAGAAAAAGGAGTACATAAAATGCCTCGAAAACAGAGTGGCAGTTCTCGAAAATCAAAATAAGGCTCTCATAGAAGAACTAAAATCACTAAAAGAACTGTATTGCCAGCAGAAAACGGAATGAGGTCCGGCCGGCTAACCAGGTGTGCCGCTGTTCTGCTGCTCTGAGCCTCGAGGCACGCGGTGTACCCGTACATTACAAGTACCTACTCGACTTCGGCCGGCGTTTAGTGCCGCGATGAATCGGAGTGGCATGTTTGTCCGTTATGGAAAAAATTGACTTGTTTCATAATATTATGGACGTGTAAATAGATTGTGGAAATTTAAGGGTCAAACCCTATACGTGCACAGACCTTGATTCGCCCTAACAAATGCTGTTTGGTCTCAATTTGACAACAGAAGTATTTGAAAACGTATAGGTTCCCTCATATATCAGCGCAGGTATTAATAAGATTGTAGTGTCGTATTGTACAGGGTAACCTTGTTAGGGACCAGGGCAATCTGTGTCTGTAAATATTTAAATTCACCTTGCAGAAATTGTACCTTGATGTACCTTTGGCCAAATAAGTCTGTTCTCGAATAGAGTTTGGCTGACATATTGTTAGAATTGATATTTTTAATTGTTTAAATATATTTTGATTGATTACGCCGTTATTGTTTTCTTATCAGTTTAATTATTGTCTCCATATTAAATAATGAAATATACCATAATTATACATTGCATCAGTAGAATATATTTGTTTAAATAATGCTTTGTTGCATCGATGCTTAAAGCACGTTTACAAATGTTGTTTGTCATAGCTAACTGATTCTTTCAGGTGTAATAATATTACCATTCCGAAATTGTTTTAACATTTAGGTCGACTATTTAGTTAACACAATGTACGTTCTTACTTTTGTGCCATTTTCTAAGTCGGACAGTTTACAATTTTAATGTCCTTTATAAATCTATGTTTTATCGAAGGTATGTACATTAGTAATGAAACTAAAATGCAATAGTTGACTATTACTTTTTGTTATTATATATGTTTCTCTGGTTTAGCTAAAATCGTGTAAAATATTTTTGGATAAAAGGATTATTTAACAGGTTTGTCTATGTGCCAGGATTTTATTCCTAGAGAAGTATTTAATTTCTTGTACCAAGTTCATACTCACTGTGATGTAAGATGGTGGTGTGATAAAGATATCCATTTTAATAAAACGTAAGATACTGGAGTATTTTTAAACACTATTTTAAGTGTTATAAATGGATAAGCCAAAGTTAATGTTTAGTTGTTTATGTGCAATAACCAATTGCAATGTACAGATTTAGCGGTCTATCATTTATCTCTTGCAAAGAAATATAGTAAAAACGATGGGAATAATGTACATTATGTAAAGATAGCATATAATGTATAGAGTGTATTTATAAAGTTGGAATTATTTTGTATATACATATTATGTAATGAAGTAAATGGCTGGTGCCGCATATCACCTTATGGATTCTCATAAAGCTGGATAATTATATGAAACCATTGTTAATAAAAAGATCTATTCTCGGGTAACATAACATTGTTACAGCAGTCTTAAAATTTTGTTTTGTGAAAGGGTAATTTTAATTGACTATCAGATTTAAGATTATATAAGAATCTGGTTGCCATGATTGAAATGTAATACTATTTAAGAATTAGAAGTGAACATAGGAAAATCACTTAATTTACTAATTACGTTTTATCGTTAAATAACATAATAGTTCTATATTATGTTAAGCCACTTCAATCATGGCAAGTGGTTTGAATGTTAATTATAGAAATGTGGAAAGTGCCTTTGAATTTAGAATGAATAAAATTTATACCAACATAGCTTTTTATGTTAACTTATGCTATTTATAAATATTAATAATATTAACTGTTTGCTGTACTGTTGTCTTCTTTATTTAACATTCTAATAACGAATTCAGGAAATAGCCTTACAGTGATTACATTATAAGTGGACTAAGGGCACAAATATTTCCGTCCTCTCACATATTACTTATACATACGTTCCACTCGACGACGCTAGTAGGGAGTAAAATCATTTCTCTTTAATTTCATTAAGGATAGTTCAGTTTTCCTATAAATTTGAATGAATAATTATAATATGTATCTGTATTTAACATTTTTATCTCATCTAAATCAACTACTGGTTTAGTTTTGATGAAACATTAATTTTTTGAAAAAATTCCAAATTATATCTGTAATACTAAACAGTCATTACATATTGTTGTTTCATTTTTATTTTGAGACAAGGTAGCATGTTTGCATAAAAGTACATGTTCTTGAGAATAGTAGGAAGACCATACAATCCCCATTCCTTTGGTATTTGTTTAATTGAAAATTGATAATTGATTATTGATAACCACTTAAAAATCAGATATATAGCAACATAAAATATGTTTGATGTGGAAAAATAAACGAAGTAATTTTACAAATAACTAAAAGATATATATTAATGTAGGTATTTGCCAAGAACTATTTTATACACAGTAGTATTTAAGGATTTAGATGCATCCTGTACAAGGGCGTTCTATTGGGTATACAACTTTTCTTTCACCGTTTTTTGTTTAAAATTCAAATCTTTATTGCAAAAAACTGATTATACATTTTTATTTCAAAGTATTGCCCATTGTTTTCCACTACTTCCCTCTTTCCCTTTTCACCTTTCTGGTAACAATCGGATCCCGTGTTGAGAGAACTGGTCATCTTTTGAAGTGATCCACGAATCGATCCAATTTTGGAGTTGCTCATAAGACTGGAAGTGCTGCTTCGAAGGCCGTGTGCCATGGATCGAAATAGGTGATAATAATCAGAGGGAGCCACGTCTGGCGAGTACAGCGGGGGGGGGGTTTAGACATGAGGCCGAACATTGTCATGTCATATAAGTTTATCGTGTCTTTCAAAGTATTGAGGCCGTTTTTCTTTCAATGCTCGGCTCAAACGCATTAATTTTGTTCGAGAAAGGTCTCTTGTAATTGTTTGAGATAGTTCTAACAGCTCATAATTTATTACACCGAGCTGGTCCCATCAAATACAAAGCATGACCTTCGAGCTCTGAATATACGGCTTGGCCGTCAGTGTACAAGAATGGCCGCGATTTCTCCATGATTTTCTGCCCTTGGGGTAATCGTAAAAACCCATTTTTCGTCACCAGTCAAGATGCGATGGTAAAATCCTTTTCGTTTATGTATTTGAAGCAGCTCTTTACACATACAGAAACGCCGTCCAACATCTTTCTTGTATGGCATCCAATAATCTTGCTTCTGGATCATTCCCAAATTGTTTATGCGTTTTCAGACCGCTTGTTGGCTCACTAACAATAATGTTACCAACTCCTTTTTACTTTGATTCGAGTCTTCATTGAGCAATTGCTCTAATTCTTCATCTTCAAAAACTTTTCACCTTCCACCACTATGCCGGTTTCCTTCGCAAAAATTACCGCTCTTGAAGCGTTGAAATCATTCACGGCATAATCTTCCGCTCATAGCAACCTCACCGCCTCACCATAAGCGTATAAGACCATTCGGTCGGCCTCAGCCAAAGATTTTTTAGTATTAAAAAAATAAAATAACATTTCCCGCAAACAGCGAGAATTCGGCTCATAACTTGATATTTTTATTCGAGATTATTGGTATGATGTAAACACAAATCAACTACTGGTGCTATTAGATTATGTTCACAAGATACTAAAAAGTATTGCAAGTCGTCTATCTACTCGGCATCTACTTGTCACTAAGCCTTCTATAGGAAAACGGCGGGAGCAAAGTTGTAGGCCTTAATATATCTATAAAATGATACATACATATTGCTTTAATTATTCCAACACATATGCTTATGATGGTCATGATGTAATTTGCAATTAAGGATTTGTATTTCATGTAAGATACGGATGTGAATGTTGACAAAATATCGTATACTTACTAAATATAAGTATTAAACCCGAATGCTTCGTTCCTCACGTATATATATAATAGTGCCATAAGCATGAGCGTATATATATTTATATAAGAAGGTGCTTAAGGATTTTTGTATGTAATTGGGATTTAGAGATATTTATATAAGAGAGGCTTCGAGAAAACCAGTCTCCTACTTAAATAGGCGGAACATAAAAATCCACGGAATATTTACATTTTATATACGGTATATCTGTGCCCTACAATATAAACCTATTTCTTTGTAAGTGTAGTTCGGTTATCAAAGCACAGCTACGATTCATAATTCACATTCTTCTGGACACACCTGCTACCTCAGTTAGGCATTTAAAATTTTACCGTTTTCCAAGTTATCCTTGTAAATTTTTCAAACATTCAACATCAAATAACAGCAATATATATAGTGATATGATAAAATACATAGTAACTTTTAGGATAAAGGACTAAAAAGTTGATGGTTTTCTTGACGGAACTTACTTTATTTTCCGATTGAGCCTGTTATTTCTGGATACTACTCAACTGCACTCGCTACACGTGTTAATACTGTAGACTCGTTTGTTGGTTGACGGGCTCCATACCGAGCTGCCGGTCTGGATACAGTAGGCATTGTTTAGTGGCAAACACAAATGACAGTACAGATATATAGTGCGAATGTTGTTGAATGCTAATATTGAGGGTGATCAAGACTTGTCTTGACCAAATTGGTTAGATATATTGTTGATGGGGGAAATCAATTTGTGGAATCGGCGTGTACCGAATGTATTCATACATTAGGTAGACGTGAGGACTGTAAGGATAGAGATATGTGTCACTTGTTTCTCTCTGCTTGCCCCTTTAGGCACCTGGCGTTTTGGTATAATAAATATAGAAAGAAGAGGGATCCACCCATCCAGCGCCTATAATGAACGATGGAAATAATTTAAAACAGGAATGTACACGATCTCTGACAAATGTTATATGTAAACTGTAAAATTAAATAAAAGAAAACGAAACCCATCTATTAATTAACACGTGCTCGCAACTACTCAGATGAGTTGATGTCACTAATTTATTAACCATAATTAATTACTATTCCTAATTTAGTAGCCAGATATGTATTAGCTAGAATATTACTTAACTGTTCGTAGCCAGTAATGTAGCTAGAATATTACTTAACTGTTCGTAGAATGATAAAATTTGGTAAGAATTTCCGCGGACAAATGAAAAAAAATTATCAACGTTTCTATTATTTGTAATGTACCACGATATGTTTTAAACCTTGATTTAGTATAACCTACCATGCAGTCACCATAGCGCCACGGTCACTCTGTCGAAACAGCACTAGTAATATTTTAAATTTATCGAGAGTAGGATAGTATGAAATAGCGGAAGTGACTATAGACTCCTAAAGAATATTAATAAAATTCTTTAACACTGACACTGAATGAAAACATTTAGTGCTGTAATATGCAAAAGGATTGTTTTTCGTCAGTGAAGTAACAAGGTATATTTGATTCACTCCCGTACAATTTTTCTCTTAATACATTCATGGTTTTAAGATTTTATTTTTATAAAATCTAGAGCTTGTTCTTAATAATTGTATCCATAATTACCTATATTCTCACATACTTACATAAAAATATAGCCCACAGAAAAAAAAAACAATATTATTGATACTGAAGTTTTATTGCTTTATTTACCTACTCTTTTACATAATATGAAAATGACATTATTGTTGCAACAAATGCATGTAAATGCACAACAATATAAGGGGCATAGCAATTTTGTGCATTCTACGATATTTTTTTGGCACTTCACATGTTCATCATACATGCGAAAATGATGCAGACTGATATTGTGTTGTTTAAAATAGTATATAATAATATCAATCATGTACATTTTAGCCACTACATAAGATAATGTAATAAAATTGAACTATGTCAAACCAGCATTAAAAAATGCTTTAAATATTGCATTTCAATAAAAAATGCAAATCCTAGATACAATTATGTAAACTATACAACATACAATATGACAAAAAGTAAATAATCAATATGAACATAGAACATTTATTAGCATTGAACAAATAGTGACAAATTGAAATTCTGTGCATACAACACATGGAATATACAAAGCAGAAAATTATTATTAGGCTTCAGTTAGCATGTAGTGTTACCGTTTGTTAGCTCCATTTCCACTGTAACAATTACTTTATGCCAAATTATTTAAATTAATCATCAAAATTCTGTGACAACAAGAAATTTGCAGCCAAGTTTTCATTCTTTTCACAAGCAAAATAAGCTTGTATTACCATATGCTCAGGAAAACCCAAAGCTTTTAATCTTTCAATGGCTTCTTTGTCTTGAGAGGATACCTGAATAGCATTCTGTGGTTGCTGTGCAGATTGATTGTCAACAGTACTTTCCTCTGCAGCTGTATTAGCAGCAGCAGCGACAGCAGCAGCAGCGGCAGCAGCAGCGGTAGCAGTAGCTGGGGTTGTAGCACTCACAGGTTCGTTAAGCATTCTAACAAAGGCTTGCTGATGTTGACTTATTGCTTGCAGTAAAGCAGGATTAGTTTGCCCGATTTGTTGCAGTACTGTATTTAATAAATTCGGATTTTGCTGTATTACTGCGCGCATTTGCTGAAATTGTGGCTGGTCGCGAAGAAAAGCAAAGAAAAGATCATCATCAGGGCTGTCCTCAACATCTTGATCTTGTAGTAACTCCTCAGGAATTCCTGTAATTAAATATTCCACAGCCCTCTCTCTGTTGTTGAATGATGCACGTAATGCTTGTTCCACTTGTTGTCGGTTGTATCCCATGTCCATGATACTTTGAACTGTCGATTCAAAGTCTGGCTCGTTAGAAACAGCTGATGGCTCAGCTGCACCTTCTGGTTCGGTAACTGGAGGCGGTTTTTCCGCGCCTTCGGTAGGTATCTTAGTCTTACCGTCGCCACTTTCTGTAGATGCACTTTCACCTGCCTCGGGTGCGGACGTAG
>DWGJ01000969.1:0-23321 GCA_018246895.1 Aspitha aspitha aspitha
CACCCCGCCTCGCCCCCGCCACGCCGCGCCGCCCGCTGCCCGCCGCCCGCCGGCGTCCACACTGAGTGGAAAATTGCATTTGATTGTGTCAACCTTTTACCATCTGTCGACAGGCAGACGGCTCCGCGCGATATCAACTGGAAATTATTAACGCATTTATCGCTCGGGCATTTCTTATCGACACAAAAATCGTCCTCACTTTCGTTTACTTCGCAGTAATCTATTACAAATGGCCCCATCGTTCACCGCTTTTAATAAACGCCAGCAAAAAGCGCTTCGGAGGGAGTCCCGGTTTTTATTCCCGTAATTTGCACACTGCAATATTTACGTAATGAAAATCTGGAAGTGGGTTCCTAACGATTATTGCCCCACAATGTTGTCTGCGAATAAAAAGGTTCATCGCCAGCCGACATTCAATTAGTTCCTGCAGTAAAGCGGTCCGCGGCCGCGCGGAGAGAGATGGACTCGTCGTCTGATTTACGAGTGTATTATGTTCGTACGGCCGTCGTCTCGCGGCCTCGCGCGCTCTCCGACTGTGTGATCTGTAACATATTTGATGAAACGAATTCAGAGAGAGCCATGAATCTATGCTGGCCATTAACGCGTAGCCAACTTACGGAGGAATAGAGGTGTTTTTCCCTTTCGTCAACACTAACTGAATCAATCGATAAGGTCAAACGGTCTTCCCTTACTTTAACACGGACCTATATTTTACAGTTGGACGATTTTAAGGAATTTTACATATTGAAATATAATTACTCCTAGATAGTAGTAGGTATTGTACGCCCTTTGCAGGACCGGCCGGCTGGCCCGCAGAGGCCCCGCCGCAGTAAGTATGCGCTTGACGTAATCTTCGCTCGGTGTCAGTTGGACGGAAGCCACAAATATAATATGGCTAATGGCTTAGATTAAACCGAAACGGGGAAAATACTGCCGACTTTCACGCCGTAACTTATCTAATCTCGGAGCGAATACGTGGCCGACGAACAAATAAAACAAATGTTCTTCTATATGTCACAAATATGCCCTCGCCGAGAACATATTCGTGTACGAATAACTAGTATTTAGGTCGAGGAGTCCTAGATTACCTTAGCTACGTTACATAGACAGAACGTAACATTTTTTTAACGATTCGTTATATTAAATTCATCTATTTTTTAATGTAATGAAGCAAATTAAGCAAGAAACTAAATGATTGTTTTCAATAATTATTCCAAGCCCACTAAATTTATTTTTAAATTGATTTGACGAATTACAATTATTTCTTAACATTTTATTCCTCGGAAATTCAAAATAGACGAACCCGTACGAAATGTGTGACCAAAGTCCCGAGCGCTGGGAACGTTTATAAAGCGGTCCCGGCGCGCGGCTACATTTTAATGCGTACCCAAGTTTAAAACGCTGTTAGCTGTTAACTCGCCCGCGCCGGGCGGGACCTCGCCGCGAATGTACTTCCATACCTGTGTCGGTCTGAAGTTAATTGCTCGTCTACCCTCAATACCGTTGAGATAACCTAGAGATCAAAACAACGTTTGCCACGAATATGAGTGTCGTAAACGATGGGTAGATCAAAACTTAACGATTATTATGTGGGCGGCCTCAGTAGGTAGTATCGCGAGTGGCACGTGCAAACAATCTCTGTTGTTGGATCATTAATGCTCGCCTGCTATCCCGCGTGCGCGGCTCGGCGCGGAGCTTCCGGTAACCGATATATACGAGTATCACCTCGAGTCGTCGTTAAATGTCACAAATCATAATAAAAGTACGACGTTTTAGATCGCATCGAGTTAGCGATAGGGCCCACTGTGGCGTGCACGCCCGCGCGCGTCGTATCTTTATCGCCACGGTTCGACGCTTATGCGGTAAGTGTAGATAATGTTGCTACCGTGAAATAAATATTCCGTAGCCGATGTCGTTCGCAACCGTCGGTAACGCGGGCCGCAAATATTAAAAATGTAACGCTAAAAGCGCTCGCCGAGCTTGAAGCGCGAAGTGGTCTCGTGCCGCTGCTGAAGTTCACTCCGTGCATTTTATTATTCCAACAGAGGCAGCCGCGCCAGTGTTTCACAAGTGACATAAAACGCTTTCCGCTAGATGTAAATGAAATATTTCTCGGTTACTCGTTCTGTTAATAAGCTACGTAATCACAACATGCATTCATGAAACACCACTTGTATGTTCTTTCAATTTTATTTCTGTAATGTGACTCTCGTGAATATTATTTTGTGTTCTTATTTCTGTTTAAAAATTAAAAATTTTTTACGTTATGAAAATAACGTAGCGCGATATCCGAGCATCGTTTTAAATGTTGTTATTATCTTGATATCTCTTATGTATGTATATAAAAAAAATCTCGATGTTCGTCTTCGATAATCTCCGAAACCACTAAACCGATTTTAATGAAATTTTGTACATATCTATTATTTGATACAACTTAAATAATACGATATTTTTATCCCAATTTATAATCTCGTTTTTTATTACAAAAACAATATTTTCTTATAGGACAACACTAAGTGGGACAAACATCGTGGTACGCGATTTACATACTCGACATATTCGTCATAATATATAAGCACGGCAACGCGTGGTCAGGTCAACTAGTTCTTGTATATATTTCAGTATTATTTGTATATTAGTATTTGTTATAGGACTTAATAATTTGCGTCAAATTCGACCATTTCATATTAGTAAATTACAGTACCTACAGTCTATGAAAGATCCCTTTCCACTATCGTATGTTATCGTAAATATGTATGTCCGCTCTCACATCGAGCCAAAGTTAATTCTACTGGCTGTTTACGGATACCCACACATCTACACATAAAATTAATTAAACATAATAATATAGTTTTGGGAGAGTGAAAGTTCCCCTCCGAGGTTACGCTCGAGACGGCGAGCACTTCGGCGTGTAAACACAATCCGTCTGATGTACTACGTGTGTAGTACAGTGAAACCTCAGTATGTTAATACCGCGCTCGCTCGCGCCAATAACGCGGTCGTCCCGAGCACCGCAGCACACATATTACCTCGAACATGGCGGCTCCGCTCTCAGCCTCCGTCTACAATTGATCACTGTTAGCTTCGGTTAGGACGTTCATCTCACCGACATACTCTATTGTTTTAGTCTCCAAATTGTAACAGTACGTCTCGAATATCACCGCTAATAGCTGTAGACCCCACTTTGTAGGTACGTATATGGGTTTAAACTGCTTTAAGCCTGTCTTCATTCTGCACCGAGCAGCGTCCCCGCCGGGCCCGCGCAGCGACGGGCGACCGGACAGGGCGTGTTCTCTCTACAGATCGTTAACTACGTGTGCATCCGTAAAGCGCACGATCGCTTCTAAAACAAAACTCATTATAATATAAAACGCCACTGTGCCAGCACGGCATGTCTGTAAGTATACAAATATTTGGTGCTCGGTGCTTTATGCCTACCTCATTAGCGACCACGCGTGAGGGCATTATGCCTGCGTGTAATAAGAACGAGCTTAAAGGATCTAAAACGGCTTAGAACCAACTTCTTTTGATATTAAATACAGTCTAAACAGTATGTTAAAAGGTCCCACGTTTGTATATATATATGTATAACGTAGTATACGTAATGTAAAATGTTTTCACAATTTTAATTCCTTTTGCAAATCTACTACTTCTATTGAGAAGCATTTTTAATTATACGTGATTAAGGCGTTGCTACAGGAAGCAGCAGCAGCGCAGGTTGGGTTTGAGATTTTGGTTCCAGTCAAGAGGAGGATATTGACCTCAGACATCACTTAGAATCTAGGTATTCGAAATGAGACTCATGTAGATAAGATAAACAGAATGCTTGACAACACATCGTATGAAGGTCGCGTGCGCGATAAGTAGATTTACGAGATCGGCAGTTGGCGAGCAGGAATGTCGGGACCGATCGAGGCCCGTGACGTCACGACCCAATCCACCGCCCAAATCTGCATGTGACTGAAAACTACATGCATTAGGAACATTTTAAACTTTCCAACTGGTCATCACTAGCGACATCTGCCCTGTATGCTGCATTTCCTTAAGTACATTTTAGTTTAAATTAGTTTAGTCCCTTATTGTACTTACGGGCTTAATTTTATAGTTCGTTACTTTAGAGACTTTCTCTACTACATTCACATTCAAACAAAGACAGTCATCACCACGACGACCACGGGTATAAAGAATATGTATTAACCTGAGGTGCAGTGCATTTTCATTACACAAAATTTAAAATACATTTTTTTTAATTAATTTATTTGACAACCGATAAAAAGAAACAGCTCACAGACGAGATATTTAAAACAAAACGTTAACGTTTCTTTACCAAACAAAAACCATTGTGACGCAATTGACATCTTTGTTTTTGGTACAGCGAAACTTCCTGACGCTTCCTCAATTCTACATGTCGGTTCGCGCGAGTCAACCTCACCTTTAGCTTTCTCGGCATCAATAGTGATTTATCACTTCACTGCAAAGTCTCCTCCTAACTATTGTTTAGTTTGTTTTTCCTGTTCCCCGTAAATTGGTGGCTCAATTTAAACAATTAGGAGTAGTAGGTATAGTAATTTCCTCGTTTTACGAACTTTACACTTAACAAACGGTTCTGATTATTTTACTGAGGTCATGATGTTAGAACACAAGATGTTATGACGTATGAACATATAGGTGTGATATCATAACGATGTGATATAGTATATAATTACATACAGACGAAGTCATACTACAAAATTGAACTACACGTAACATCTCAATGAACGCTAAGTCTAATTAACAATTAGTAATAACGTAACTGACACTAATAGCCCCGTCCAGCCCTAGACGCGCCCTAGACGCGTGCACACGTACTCGAGATCGATAGCAGATATCCAGGAGTGGCAGCGACTGCATGTGCCCATCTGTGTTCCTAGTCTGTAAACATTGTGTTTAACTTACAAATAACTAACATCAGTAGTTCGTGAACGTTCGCCGGGCTCCAGCCGTCAATATATCTCGGCTGGCGGTTGCGGGTTTTGTTTACGGTTCGCGGATGGGTTGGGTTCCCAACGGGGTAAATATCTGAGTGATAACTATTTGTTTGATATTTTGGCGCAAAATTATCTATGTATGTACGCCAATACGTATTTAGAATATACACGCGCCGTTTATCTTATTAAGATAGGTCGATACAGAGAACGTACCTACCGTACCGAGATACTACTGTTTATATCTTCAACAAATACTGGATGATTTGTTACGTTTCAGTTCAATTATTGTATGAAGTGTATGCACGGTGCAATAGGATGCGTTCAGACTTATCGGAGGTTGTCCGGTAACCGTCTTGACCGCTATTTCTTCATATTCAATAGACCCCAAATGTCTGACTGGCAATAAAATACAATAAATATAAAATTGTATTCATCTCACAGAATACTGAGATTATAAGAGAATCGTGTTCATATGTTTTGCGAGTGTGTTGTGTAGGCAAGTCGAGCGACGCACCCGGCACCCGGCCGAGGGATATCGGAGATTGGCAACGTTGCTCCTGACAGCTTTATTTCTTCCCCCGAGCCGATAACGATTCGCCAGCGATCCCGCCGACGATACTTCCTGTTTCCTTTTTATACGAACAGACGACACCTCGGAGTAGTTACGATTAACTGTCGATAACATTTTTAGTTTGTATTAATCGGTGAACAATACATACTACAGCTTAGTATGTAATGAAGAACTAAATATAAAAAGCCTGACAACGGGAAGCAACACCTTCTACGGCTTATTTCGTTACTAAACAGGAGATTGGAACCTTCTATCCACAGTTTTATAGCTAAAATGAATCGTAACTACGTACTACAAAGGTAATTTATGCACACGACGTGATTGGCGCGTCTCTGACATTGAACATCCCCTCGTTCTCCCTGTGTAACAACATACTAATACGTCAATAATCGATCATCCTATTGTATTATAAACAAAACTTATAATATTTAACTACCTAGCTCTTCTCACATTCATACTTGTATCTAGTTGGTTCAATTTATTCAATTTAAGGACCTTTATCCCGCCTATGCATTCATAAAAAAGTAGTCTACTGTTGACGCAAACATCGGCAAACAATAAGTTTCTTTACGAGTTAATATACCAAATACAACTTTAGTATTTTCCGTTTACATCCGAGAAACAAATATTTGAAAGATATTTCATCCTTTGGGCTCTTACTAAATCTACTTCGTTACGCATATCCTGCAATATGCATTTACGTCGACCGCTCGGCGGCGTACAGAATGTATTGTTGGATATTTAAATGAAATATAGCCGGAGTCTTGCAAGCAGTCGTCGAGCTGAGCCGGTCGTCGAGAGTGACGCGTGAGTCGGCATGCGGGACCAGCCGTGGTCGAAAGAGTCACATATAAATACTTTACCGACTGCTATTCAATTGTTATTTCTTATATCAATCAGCACTGAGCCAGCCAGCAGCCTGTAATGTATCGCCACATATCCATGTCAGCCAGTTTGACGAGGTCCCTGCCGGCGTCGCTTCTCAGTCCATGCAGAAGTTGCGTATTATTTTACAACATTTTTGCTCCTCGATTGTTATTACTTGTTTTATCGACTAGCATTAAAATCATTGCGTCATGAAATTAGCGTAATTTCTCGCCGGCAACCCTCCGTATTGTAAATTATTCGATCGTTATTAACAGTCTCCTGGGCGCAGGTGCAAATTGACCCGCTTTCATTATGTACGTAGCGGAGCGGAGGCCGCAGCCGGCGCGACGCGCGACGTCAGATTCAATCCAAAGACCATTTTTATTACTCGTAGATGACGACCGTTACTCGGTCATCCTGCCACGGATAAATAAACATGCTCTACAAATCATTCTATGTTTCACGCCAATGCTTTTTGTATAAATTTTTATTACCTAGTTATCACATTAGGTCTATATTAACTTGTACTCCAACAATTCTACTCAAATATTAATACGACGAGCTCACAGAAGAGTGCCCTTGACTTGTTTGTTATCATCAATATTAATACATAATACATTGAACATTTTCTCAATGAGCAAGTACATGCCGATAGTGGACGACTGCAACTCTGAAAACTCTTCCCACACCTTACAGAGTGTTAAAAATTTGAACTAATTATTGTAAAAATGAGCGGTACCTGTTATTTGGTCGCGTGTTAATATGTGTATGTAGAAATTAACTAAATTATGTACTTTTCACTATCATGTCACTAACAAGAGATAATTATTCAATAACATTGTCGCTTTATGCAAACCATTCAGTAATTTATAGTTCAAAAAACTTGTATACATTCCCTAGAGCGCAACATAGACAATGCACGCTAGTAATACCCGCTCAGTGGAGCACGGCGCGTTGCGCGCTCCGCGACCGGCGCCCCTCGCCTGCCAACATTTTTCATACATCAATGAATTCACTTACCTACTACTTATAATTCACCTACTACTATTGTTAGCAACACAGTTTAGATTCATAACAAACGTATATAAGAGGCGTCCGTGGCTCATTTCTATTGTGTTGAATGGCCGGGCACTTCACTCGTGTACATGTATGAACGTCGGTATCGCCGTAGTCAGTATGCCCGTGAACACCTTTCTGACTCCATGAGCGTCGGAACCACATATATTTTGTAAAAAAATATCGTGACAATGGAACGAATCACATTTTACTCGGTAAATAAGTTTACCGAGTATTTTTAGTTAAAAACCAGTTGTATCGATGTCTATAGCATATTGCGCCATAAGTCAAACTCTATGCATCGCGTGTTTTCAATACGCCCTTATCAAATCGAGCGATTGTGACTATTCATTTTTCGAAAAACCTCTTGATTTAAATATATTCGTAGTATCTAAAAGCTTACGTGGTCCATACAAAGGTTATATGTAACACTGATTACGTTCACGGTTAGGTTGAGAGCCTTTTAAATTTAAAAGAAATCTCGCTTCTCGATCTAGTGGATGACACTAAAAGGACCAAATGTCATACTTTTAAAACGATAGTCAAAGCGAGACAAGGACAACGGTGAAGCGTGGAGTTATCCGCGGCGTCGGCGGCGCTACGGGCCGATTATGTCTAATCCAGACGAATGTCCCCATTACAATATTTGGCCGCCGGATGGATCGGGCTCCGAGGCCGGGGGATGACGGCTAGCTGCAAACAAACTTCTTTGTCTCTTTGTCAATTATTTATTATACAAAGGGAAGATGTAAAGGAGTTAATTGGAAAAAGATTATGAAGATTTAAGCATATCTGCCCAAACATAGATAATACAAATATTGTCCATTAAGTGAGCCAGCCGTGTGGGCGGCGGGGATTAATGACTCCCTCTGATGAAAGCGATAGACGGCCGTCTCATCCATTAATCGCTAAATTTAGTACACTGTCGATGATGCAAGATATCATAAAATAATGTGATATTTGTTGGCGGGATCCAGGAGCATGGAGTGCAGCATAGAACGCAATGCGACAATGATCTTGGCCTTGCGGCCGCCGCAACAGCCTTGACACGTTTGGGAGTGTTGGCAGGAGATATTGTTTTACGCTCATTTGAAAAACGAGATACGTAACATTGCACAGCATGTAAACGGCCGGTAAACTTCGTACGATTGTCCCCAGTGTTCGCAGCTCGCGGCCTCGTGGCAATTCACCGAAGCGGGAAGTAACCCATCCGTCGTAGCAAAGTTTTAGCGACCGACCGGGTTGACCTACTTCCCTATAGGCCACTGTACATTACGAAAAATTGAACCTTAAGTCCCCGAGACAAAACACAGAATCGGTTGATAAACGTAATTAATATAAATAACATTTAAGACCTTTGTTTCAAATAATACATATTTTCGGTCTTTAAAATACTCATATTATTTGTGAATGAGCTCGCTCTACAATCGCTATGTTTAATTTTAACGAAACGTATCTACTTATTATTATTACGCTAGACGCGACTTGCACAAGCTATTTCTTTCTTTTCATATTTAATATAAAATCTTTGTATAAAATTCATAAAAGGCTACTGAAATAAAAACATGTTATTTTTGAACAACATTGGACCTGGAGCAAGCTCTATCCGAAAATAAAATACCTATTTGTATTGAGTATATTTGTGCGTGTGCTGTGTGTTGCGATGTGTGTTGAGTGTAAATCATTTATCTACACGTCGTTGATTTTTCAATAAAATAGAATTGCGTTTTGTTTTATTTAGCAATGAATATATATATAAATATATATATATAAATATATATATATATATATGAGTATTTAACGTACATTATAAAAGTAATGTATTACGCTTAAAATAGATTTAATTTCATTCAGGGCTTGCAAATCGGTATCCCTCATTCGCGTCGTTCAATTTTTAAAGCTGATTACGTTTTTTAAATTTATGACTTGCTATAATGATAAAGCAAAATACTAAGAAAAGCTGAATGCCCGAGATGCCGTCCTAATGTCGTTTAAGGCCTTCAATAGTCTCACTTTCATAGAGAACTCGTGTCCGTCAATGGAATAATAAAAATTGTAATTTAATTTAAAAAATTTAATGCCTCGAAATACTATCTATTTAATACACGGGATATTAAATAAATGAACGGTATTTACACACTCCATACTCATAGCTACCGATGCTGTACATCTAACGAAGAACTCCGCCGCTGGACACGTGACGACAGCAGGAAGGTGTTCGCGCGCGGCGGACTCCAGCGATTGTAACATTGTAGTATAAGGAACGTGTGTTTTTTGTTAAATTCTCTTCGGACATAATGTACTCGTACATTGTTGGCGCGCGGCGTGATGGATGTGATCGGCGGTTAATTGAGTGAAATGGGGCCGCGATTTATTGAACGTTCGCGGCGTTGTTTCATGGAGTGGTTTATTTCAGTAGTATTGGTTCACGCTTCAGTTCCGTCCCGTGAACGATTCGACGTTTATAGCGTACTACTACATCACACTCGTTACGTGATGCGACTCGTAGTCACTTATATAATCTCTTCTCTTATCTCTTATATATATAAAAATCCCGTGACACGATGTTCGTTTGCGAAACCACTGAACCGATTTCAATAAAATTTTGTACATATCTATTATTTGATCAACCTTAAAAGACAGGATAGTTTTTATAAAATAAATAATAAACGTCAATTGTCAATAAATTTTTACATAAAATCAATTTCTGAACGCACTATATTTGTCATATGATTGGACATAATGTAACCACGGCAACGCGTGGTCAGGTCCGCTAGTATGAATATAAAAACACTAAGAATATATTCTAAGCACAGATAATACATTATACAAAAGAATGATTTAGTTCATAAACAATAACTGCTGTAATATTGTTAACCACTGATAATGCCCTTTGCTATCGACATAGTGTTTAATTTATGGCTCATGTTCGTGTAAGTGGGAACATGTAAGGGCAAAATACTGTCTTTTAAGAACTATGAGCCTTGTTATTTTACGTAACACAAAAGGTACAATATATTTAGGGTGCACACACTATAGCGAAAGTTTGAAAGACATATAAACATACACAACAATCTGTCTCACCGCTCACTAGCGGTGTCAGTTCAGCGCCCTCTGGGCGGGGCGTGAAGAAGCTAACAACGTCGATAAATGCTGTATTTGGCTTTGAGGGCAGCATTTGGATTGTCATTCTTTGAAGCAGTTACCACTATAAAAATAGGTCTATGAGTCGAAAACTAGTATTCTAGCTTCAAGTAATCCTTAGGTCGACTAAGATCTGACCCTTCGGTTTCTGAATATATTGGCTAATGAACTTAGATGAAGGTAAAATGACAGGATAATAACAAAATCCGACATTAACGTATTGCTTCAATCCATTCGCAGCACCCGTCTCTGTCATGTGTCTGTGGGCTCGACGTTTATAACACTTTTGTGTTTGTATATAATACACGGAAAACCCTTTAGGGATGACATCCGTCACGTAATATTGACGTTTATTATAGCCGAATTTCACTCCAATAAAACGGCGGTATGAAGCGGCGAGCATTCTATCATTTTTTACGTATAAAATATTTTTCTTCGTTATCAAATAACTGAAGAAAAATGAAAATGAAAAAACATTTTATAGAAAGTATCGTCGGATTGTATTCCTCTGGCTCGTATCGGCTTATTGGTTGAAACAAGGAATCGCGGAGAGACCGGCGCTGGAGGGCTCTCGGCCTCCTCTTGGCACCAATTTATTACATTTCTTTTCCATCCTCTCCATGTATAAAACACCGTCTAAGCACTTTTCGAGACAAAAACGTTAAGCTGATTCTTTAGTATGTTGCACAATGGTTTAATGCATTCGTTGAAAATTGGACCCAATGAACAAGCTGCGACATGTAGTCCTATTTTGTGAAACGCACCCTCGTTGATTATTAAGCAACGGGCATTGTGCTTTCGAGAACTTAACTCATGAAATTCTAAAAAACAAACTGTATAAGCAAAAATGCTCACTCTTTACCTCATAACCTCTATTGCAATGAAAAACTGTTAAAGAAGTGAATAAATTGCCAGTTTGCGCGAAGTGCGATGAAAGAATCGTGAACAGGTCTGCAACCAACTCATATACATATTTGGAGTAACCCATTGGAGCAGTGTCTTGAGCGACTTTCCCTGGCCGGGGACCCAGGAGTTGCAGATTCGTAATTGTTGTTGAGAGTAGTCACTAATTGTTGAATGTCTGAGTGTAAATTTATGTAGGTACAATCGGAATTGGTTATTAACTAATTTGTCACTATAGAACAGGCTCAGCCTAATCTTCTCATTAGACTGTCATCACGGTGGATCGTCCCTTTGTTGACTCCTCTCAATTATGTATTGTATACAATTTAGCATTTAAACCTCGTGTCAGGGATTTCAATACATAATTAAATTATTTCGAAACGAAAGCTGTTTAAATATTTTACTGTTCAAGTCGTATATTCCATCACTGCATTTTACGTTCGCCAAAATACACGATCAATTAATCATTCATTGATCATTATCGTAATACAAAACGTAACAACGATTGAACGGATGGATTATATTAATTTTGCCTCGCCATTGAATCAGTGGTTAGTGAAACTAAATCGAAATGCGGGTTCAGTTCTGTCTGTCTGTCTGTCTGCTATGTTTTCAAGCCTTATTCTACATAGTAAGTATTGTCGGCAGTTTGTTATATATATGCAAGTGCAGTATATTTATTAATAGTTTTATTTCTAAACCAATTGGTATGATGAGCGTTAGGACTACGATTAAATTTAACGTTTGTGGTTTCAAGATTTTTCTTGAGCTTATATGGATCCGAAACGAGTGAAAATGAAAGCAGGAATCATCACGCGGAAAAGGAATGTTAGGATCAATTGAGACCGTAACATTGAAATCGCGATCGTTTGAACGGAGCGTCGGCAGATACGAACACAATAAACAGGACGATGTCACAAATTCGTAGCGTAACGAAATGGCCCAATAAATTCCCAAATCTGTTATTTCATAACGCAAACGGAACGCAGTAATCGCCAAACGCCATTATTCGTTAAACTGCGCGCCGCTCAACAGACGGCGAGTGTTTTTTCCCGCGCGGTGTTATTGACTTGTTTACGGTTATTCCCGCGTACAAGTTTTATCTCCTTTAACATACTTCGTGTAAGTGTTCTCGATATTCGTTTATCAGAAGTTATGTCGACATCGCTGCGGGCCTCGACCGCACCCCTACCTTTGTGTATTAATGCTCTCGTTCGGGTACACTTATTTCATATTTCGAAACTTATATCCTTTTTTGTTTGTTTGTTTATTATATACACATTTGTACACATTCGCTGGCTTAGGAATAATTAGCAAGCGTCAAGTAAAGGTTTCGAGTGATGGATGGTTAGTCGAAACGCCGTCGAAGGGGGATCGAGCCCGCGCTGCGATCATCGGCTTTACGGTGATCACGGAATCGCCTTTCATTATCGGGGATAAATTAATACATTTTCTCCAGCATTGATCGGTTCAAAGTATCACTACGCTGTTCGTAGTGTATTCCTCCACCGTTATGATCAATAAATATTTAGTCTTATAAACGCATATTACACGAATAATCAAAAACATATTCCAGGGATTCGAATCCCAGATCCCGGACGCGATAAAATTTGAACCGAAATCGCGAAGCTACCTCGGCAATGACAATGTTCTTAATTCATTCTGAAAGTAGGCTCGTGGCCTGCGATGGAACGATAGAAGGGCTGCCGATGGTGGTTTCAGTGCGAATACTTTTCTGGTCGATAATAAAAATAGACATTTCCAATAATTATTTCCAATTATTACAATACCAGCCGATAGTAATTCGAGATAATTCGACCAACAATATTGTTGAACTGACGAACATTACGCGAAGGATACCCGTGATATCGTTCGAGCCCCCCGCCCCTCCGCCCGCCGCCCCGCGCCCGCCCCGCGCGGCAGGTACAGTCGCGCTCGTAATATCCGAATCACCGCTGTAACGAGCGCGGCGCTCGCTCAGCTTTATGTGCCGTATCAGTTGTCAATATCGTGGAACGGCGGGCGCCGTACGTAACGTTTTATATGCGATGCTAATTGGCCACACAACACGTCACGATTTCCATGTTTCATTTTACATGCAAATGTCGTTTTGAAACGCTTTGTTTACTCTCTTTTTTGTTTATGTTTCGTTTCACGTTTGAATTGACACGTCGTGGTGTGAGCGAGGTGTCCGCGTATCGTGCCTAAATTTGTAATGTTATTTTATTGATTTACAAAAGGTAGAGATATGTATACAGGGTAGAGGTATGCACATGATGCTCCTTGCTTCGAAGCTTTCCAAAATGGACAATCAATTACTCGTACATGGGTATATCTTCAAGAGTTAATGGCGGCAAAACTTTACGAACTATTCTGGACCGCGGAGAGTTAAGGTTATGAAGACGGAACACCGGGCCGACCTTGTCGGCGCCGCGCGGGCTTGCTCTAGAACCTTCGCCGACTCCGCGAACACGATATTAATGTCCATGGCACCGTGTTCAGCCGTACATTGGTTTAATATAAGAATTGTAACGGTCGGCGAGTAGCCGCTGAGGTCACGGTGAAACTCAAACTGAAATTCACCAAAATGTATTATTTACCGTCTTCATGTGAATATTGACGTTTAGTTACTTATAACATGAAGAAGAGAAGAATATAATGTGTGCTTCTTTTTTCTTAAAAGCAGCGAACTTGATTAGAAGCTTAGAACAAAAGTTGAAGCTCGCAAGAAATATTTGACCGGCTTGCGACCGAATCTTGCCGAGCAATCGACCGACAATAGCTCGGAGTTGCTGTTTACAACAAGAATTTTTCCATTCAAGTAAACAACATAGATACAAATGGAAAATAACGAAGGAAAAACGCTAGTAAAGTCATATTTTTGTAATCATGTATAATCCTTTCGTAGTCCTGCCAGAATTCTATAATTACATTATTATATTACTGACTGACACAAAGGCACTCTTGCTGTTTATAGAAAGCAGAAATCGTGACCCAATCCCAAGGGAGTACGCGGCGGGAGAGACGAGGCGAGCCGCCCTGTTTCGCGTTTTTACCTCGATCTCATTACTATGCTGATTTATGCCACATGTTCGCCCGAGGCCCCGCGATCCCATAAGTAAGGTGCAAACTCGGTAAGCGGCTTTGTAAGTACTCGGAGCGCGGCTGAAACTCGAAAATATGCGTTTGTTCCGTGGAAAACTTTACCTCGAAACGTTCGAGATAGACATTCCTATTACGACCACAGATATATCCGTACCCTCAGTAAACAATACTTTAACAGGCTTTAAGTAAAATTAAAATTCAAGCGTAACCCATTGTTCGCACAAATACAACCTGTCTATTGATAAAATGTAGGTCACGTTCATACGCCCAACCGACTCCCGCATAAAAACCTATTTCTAAAGTTATTCAGGCGTGCGCGGTAATGTTTGCAGAAAACCTAGCATCATCCACACAATAGAAAATGTTCGTATGATCGTAGCTCGAAGATACAAGCGCGCCTGCTACCTACTCTTTGTTCTATTGTTTCAAACTCGCTACAGATTTTTTTAATTCCAGTGCAATTTGGGGCTCGCTGCATTACAGTTGAAGATTCGCTCCCGTTCGAGCGCCGCGCCGCCCGCGCTCCACGCGTGGGAAGGTTCGCGTTCCGCCGCTTCCAAACAAAATGTTACTCCTTTTTCTTATCCATTCCTACGGCTGTTTAATTCAACGTGATATAAATAAAAGAATAATAAGCTAAGTTAGAAACCCACCCGGTGTAGTAGTATGTTTTAAAACGATCCAAGTAGCAGTATAAGGACAGCCTGCGTGGCAACGGCTGCATCTCTGAAAGATTCATTCAGTGGACAATATTGGCTCGTAATAAATGTGAACACAGGAATAAATTTTATTGAATTTCTAAATTATTCTTGTATTCTTCAGACATTTTGCAAATTTAAAGACTAAGTTTATGGTAATAATAGTATTGTATCTTAGTTAAACTCGACACTCTGAGGTACGTACTCGTAAAATACCTCAAAAGGTGTTGCATTACTCTATTGTCGTAGACTTCAAAGAACCTTTGTTTCGGTGTATATTTTAAAACACCTTTCTGTTAGCTCTCAAATTCTCTCGATAACTGAAGAGGCTTTTTCCGCTCTCCGTATAAGATATCTCAATGAATAGAAAGCCTCAGTTTATTAATAAAACCCCAGTTTGTAGTACAAAAGTGAAACAAAAATGTCCATAAAGACTTAGTCGAATCGAAAAATTCTAAACGTTTTATTAAAATAAGAAAATGTAACCTAAAAGAAACAGGCTTGACGTTAGTTCGACCAAATTCTATTATATTACATGTTTTGATACAAATGAAACAGTCATATAAAATAGACACAGAGAAATACCTACACCCAGTAATTATGTTTACTTGTTACAGAAATGTTTGTATGTAAAAATTTATACGATGAGTTTTGTTGCTAACAATTATACCTTTTTAAACTTATGGTCCACGTTTATCATAACAATACACTAATCATGAACCAATTGGAGTTAAAAATATGATCTACAAGATTGCAATACTACGATTCTGGCAGTCAAGAAGGACTGTTATACTGAGTATATGCTAAGAATCAAAGCAATTGATATTGAATCCGCGAAGCGATAAAAACAGTTCAGCTTCAAATTTAGAATATTCCTTCATAGTCCGAAATTGTCCAACCCCTGAACACGAACAATGAAGTCGAGCATATATGTATGTATTATGAAAGTCATGGACAAAAGAAAAGAATTAAAGTATAGCATGATCGGAACGAGCTCCACACGTCGCTCCGGGAAATGACAATGCGAGCGCAGCGCGGCCGAGACAATGGCGCCCCGGTCAGGGCCGCCCGCGCCCGCCCGGGGTTGAGGAAATGACCAATACTTTCACATTATTAACTGAATTAATTTACGCCGATGCTGCGTCATCGATAATTACCGTTATCTGACAGTTCGCTACATTAACCTAACAATTTTCTATGTTTCTGTTCCTTTCTTTGGGTACCTACATGAGGCAGTTTATAAGCTAAAATAATGATCTTTAACAACACTAACCATTAGTCTGTTGCATTCTACAAAGCCTATGTAATTTGTTTAGAGGTTATCAACGCAAATACATCTGCGGTAATACTTATTTTCCAGTATAAAATAGAAACATTTTTTTTCTAATACATATATAACCATCGACAGGCAGAGAGACGCACACTTCAGCCCCCGCCCGGACATAATCATAATCTTCATTACGTAAAGGACCGCTAACTAATCACAACAACGCACTTATTGTTAGTTCTGTTGGAACAGATGTTGAGCGAATATTAGAAAAGGTCAGTATGCTATTTTGGAATTAGATCGGTTGTTATTAATCCGTGTCGTAATGTGGCGCCGTGAACGAGGTTTATTCTATAAGGGACATGCGATCAATTTTGGATTGACATATGCACAACGTGGGCCTTAGAAAGCCTCGCCGGTCCACGTCTATACAAATCAATACCTGTCATTAATCTGCGTGCCCGAAAACGTGGGCTTCCAATTAACGGAAGTGGGATACAACACTAAGGCAAGTATTTATTGAAACAGAAATAGAAACTAATGTAACTCTAAATATACGTAACTACGTCAAAGTATAGGGTAGACGCCACACTGATAGTGGTTACGACGCTAATGTTCGTCATTCAAAATGTCGGACAACATTTCGTTGAAAACATTATATTGTACAGAAAGACTTACTATTAACGTATGAATGTAAGGTAAGGAATTTGATAATTTGCAATATTAGCGGCGCGGACGGAAGGGGCACGGCGGGGCACGGCGGGGCGCGGTGGGGCGCGGCGGGGCGCGGTGGGGCACGGCGGGGCACGGCGGGGCGCAGCGGGGCGCGGCGTTCCCGGAATGTGTCGTCCGGGGCGTCCCGCAGGCCTGGGCCGCGTGCCTACACAGGCGGCGCCGGGGACTGCGCCCAGAGAGAAATTTAATGAAACGCTCCCGGCGGCGGCGGCCGGACCACACTCGTAATTCGTTTTACTGCTCTTTCACACTGCTCCTTGCGAACGCGCGCTAGCCTTGTTCAGGAATAAACATTAAATACCATCGCTCTAATGTCTTAAGATGCGTTATGCGCGCCTACGTGAAGGTAATTATATAACGTTGATTCTCCACTATTTTGTACTCGCACTTCTGTTCGAATGAAAAAAACGTAAAGTTCCCATGAATAAGTTCCATATACGTAATGCAAAAAAACTTTGGTAATTTAATCAAACTTTTAAATACAACACGGATAAATGAGAAGATAAACGAGTGAAGCTCTCACTACCAGTTGGGTATTCTGTCATTATCACCATGAATTATAGCGAGATGCTTGTGAGAGTTTATTTCGACCTATTCGTGAGGTTCGCCGCAGCCGTTTGAGAGATTCGAGCCCGGTAAAGAGGAAAATGGTAACATCCAATGCGAAACAGATTAAAATGATCAAGCCGCTAGTGTGAAAGAAATGTATACATTTAACCTGGTGCGGTCGCGAGCGCGTCATCACGTGTGTCCGGAACTCAAAAGTAATTGGAATAACGTCTGAGCAGTTACAAGCGAAACAGTGCGCTGACAAATACTAACTCGTAGTTTTTGTGTGACTGTTGTGTGTGTTGTGTAGAGTACGGAAGGACTTTTTCGTATCGTTCTGTGGACTGTTGTGTTGTTATTCTTACAGATATAGATACAGTGATACAGTCATCGTTTCAGAAATTCCATTGAAAAATAAATCGCGATTGATTTGGAACTGTTTCCGAATACGTCTATAACAATAAGCGTTTAAGATTCTGGTTCACTAGCTTGCGTTCATATTTTCTCTACGTCTAACGCAAATCGATAACAAAGTCATCAATTCTTACACTACTAAAAGTTATGCATACAACGGTTTTATATAATAGATATGCATTTTGAAAATAATAAGTTATAACTTTAGAAACTTATAGAAAAACATCCTAAAGAAATCTGCCCTCGTTATAGCGATCCAAAATGTTCTCACAAGCAGTCAAAGTACGCTAGGTGGAGGGTGCCTCGCCCGGTAATGTTGGTCTAGAGTCTACACCCATTTGATTCTGACAGGAAATCGTATTCTATAGTAGAACTGTAAAAACCTTGAACATATTTATACCCAATCCTCAATGCAATATAACGGTGCAAGTAAACTAGTTCCAAACGTCTCAATGAAGATGTATTGAAGATTTGTAGCTGGCGCGGTTTCAAGGGCGAGCGTTTCCTCTCCGATGACGCAGCCCTACTGCCCCCCGAGCGCTCGCCCATATATGTACATAGATCTTATTTTCATTCGCCTTGGCTTCATTTAATACTTAGATTTCAAAATATGGAATATACATAAATAAAAATTACGTATGAAAAACGTTGATATAAATTTGAAGAGCTCTTAAAGTCTACATAATGTAACAATTCACTGTTATCGTGTATCTTTGTGTTTCTTTCAGAGCGGAAATTACTGTTATTTCACGGCCAATTTCTTTACGAGTCAACAAGAGCCGGGCCGCTCCGCGCCGCGCCGCCGCACCGACTCATTATTCGCTCTCGTTTTCTTTCTTTATTTACTTTTCTTTGTACATGTTGTATTCAGTACAAAAAAGTTTATTTACACTGTAAATTAGACTGCGTCTAATCGAAATCTAGTGCTGGCTCGATGGTATAGTCCGCTTCTGCCCTCCACTGCCCTCACACACACTCGAAGAATCATTACCGCCACCTCACATTAACGAATGTACTTAATAAGAAACGGACACGATCTCGCAGAGTAGCGACAAAGTGGGTCTCTTTCGTATTATTATTATTATTTCGTATTATTAAATGAAACTCTAAAAGTATCCAAGTAACTCAGTACTATTAATTATTATAACTAGTATAACAGGGTTTAATTAGTATAATATAATAGTTTAATTAGTATTAATTAGTATAACAGGGTTTCGAATAAATGAAGCGTCATATTCAAGTGGAAACTCCGTGCAAAAACTGTTGCAAGAGCGTTTTACGATAATTAAAAGCTTTTTACAAAGGGTGTCGCGGGCAAAGGCGACAGTAATTAATAAAGCTGAAGTGTGACTACGGAATATCTGACAGAAGTAGGGTCGCCAGCCGCGGGCGCGCGATGTTGGGAACGGACGGTTTGAACTACTCCCGATGTACAATGAACGGTTCTCCAACTACAATATCGGCAGCGCTTCCTCCCTCGAGGAACGCCGTCGGCGCGCCCCCGAGCTGTCCCAGTATCGTGTGTTCCGTAGGACATCGACGCCGGTGACCATAATTCAAACGTTTCGAGACGTTCTAATCGTATTGTTCAGATGTCTCGTGCAATCTACCGCCGCTTACACTCGCGCACGCACGCAGCAAATTTGCCATCGAGAGAATTTAAACATGCTACATTGTTTTAACACCTTCCGGTAATTAATAAAAGAACGTTTGATTGCGGCAGCCGGCTGCTAGGAAACACTCGACCACTAAGAAAGTTTTATTAAGTCACAAATTGTAAACGTTCTCTTAAATTTCAAAAACATGGAGGCAGAACTGAAATGTAGGGGCAAAGAGTGTATTTCCGCGGGGCCTTGACACGCGGCGGGCGGCGCGCGGCTCCGGAACTGTTTTAGTTCAAGCAACTCGACTTGACAGGCTCTTTGCTGGAAACGGTCTTGTTCCGTCTACTGCTGTGTTTAGAGATTGTTGGCTATTATTTGACTCCACTTAAGCTTGTCGAGTTCTCCGCAGTTTTTTGTAATTGTATAATCAATTAATAATTACTTAATTGATTATCATTACTTACTTTATAAATAAATTTAACTGAATAAATGTTAATGAAATAAACTCATATAAGCGATTTGTTATGGAGTTGATAAATTGAATGTACGGCACTATGCCGGTAGTGGTTCAGTAAGTGCTGACTGTTTCACGACAATAATACTCATGGCTTCGAATAGAAGACGGAGAAGCATTTCAGCAAGTAACCTCAGATAATGTAAAGACATAAAGTTCTAAAGTATCTGTATTCTACTTGAAACGGCAACAAAAACGCGGATGAACCTTGATCCAGCTTCGGCGGTGTACCGAGCCTCAGCGGCGTCTTTGAAAGACGTCTTTTAAGAATTGCGGCCGCTGTACTGCTTCAGTACGAGTATTGGCATTCGAAATGCATTCGTGTTGCTACTATATTACTTTTTCTCAATCTCTATAATTTTATTCCTACTTTTAACCACGGATATATTTCCGAAAGGGCTGTAGGTATACATTTTACCATTCTGTACCAAAATTCACTTATAAATTATACATACATTCTTAATGAGTTGCTAACATTGGAGTGATATACACTAATGGGAGTTTGTGTTTATATGATAAGCCAATATCCATTAAGCTACACGTCGTGTAGTGCTTGCACTGAACTTACGAGACAGATGACAATATCCTATATTATTTCGGTGACAAGTTCTATGAATTCAGAACGCAAACCAGCCGCCATGGATTTAGTGTAGTAAGTAGTAATCATAAATGATTACTTCGCATCCCCATCACTGGGCATTACAGATTTAATTTGAAACCTATTTATTAGACCAATTAGGCCAATGACAGCTATCACATTTCCCTAAACACTCCGAATGCCACATATACTCGTAGCATTCACGCCACTCCGTGATTTTAAATCAATATTTAACTGTAACCACAACGTCATCGACACAATTCGCTTCGACTGTCCTATTTGACGCGATTTCCAAAACCTTCCACCGCCAAAATTAGCATATTTGTTTAAAGCTTTCAACTGAAATAAATACGGTTTCACGTGGATATCAGCGTTATAAAACATTTTTGAAGCACGATATTTTTAGTCTATAATTGATCTGTCTTTTGTTTCACACCGACTTCTCTCCATTAAAGCGTCACTTATGTCATCAGTGAAGTTCACCGCGCTCGTAGTTCCAAGCGGCAACATTATCGAACTAACGACAGCGAACAGCCCGCTCTATACTGTGTGTAAGTTCGAGCCTCCCGTCACAATGAACCCGCAGGGACGCGCCGTCCCCGCACCAAATACTAAAGATTTAATCTTTGCCAAACCGTATTCGAGCACGTTCCAATCTGCAAATGTTTATTGAACCGTGAAGCGCTTTTAGCGCTCAAACTAGTTTTAGAGCGGAGAATATTTTTATGAGGGATTCGCGATGAAACTCGCAGCGACGCCGCTCTTAGCATAATGGATGCTGTCACAGAACGGAATGCGACTAATTGCACTGGGGGCCGTCGCCGCCGCTTACATTCTGCTTCTTTTCGCGGCATCGTCTCGTCCGCTGCGACGTTTTAAACTTTAACACCTCGACATATAGATGAATATTACGTGTCAGATACGTCCTTTATTTGTTCGGCGGTCGCGGCATCCTGCGACGATTTTAACGGAATTGAACGGCATTTGGTGAATACCTTACTGAGCGAATAACACTACTGGTGACATTTAATAGACGTTGCTTTAATTAAAAATTGAATATAGTTAGAAAAACTAAAAACCACACTTTTATCGAACTAAGTATCGTCACCATTATGGTTATCGTTATCAATATCATTCAAAGGGAGGATGTGTAAGAAAATCATTCAATTTTGGAGATCCTGATTAGGATAGTAACACACATTTATCAAATTATTGTATCGCTACCGGTCCTTGTTCAGTGTACAAAGTTACAATTAAATCTAGCCGCTCAAAGTGGGGAAAATTGGGTTCAAAGGAGAGTTACATATACTGGTACATATTTACATATACACACATACAGGTGAAACTAATAGAAAGCGTGTAAAAATAAAATGATCGTCAACGACAGTTCTGTTCGGTAGGTTTTAGTTTTATAGGTAACATACTCACTATAATACACCGTCGCTCTTCAACGGGAACTATCTCTTAATCTATTCTGAAATAATTTTAATGTAAGTATAATATATCAAATCTAATTATCGTCGAGCTCGCTCATTGTTATTTCTGTCAAGAAGCGACCCCCGGTGATGCTAGCGACGATCCCCGTTAGCTTCTTAAACTGTAGATATCTACCCGTGCTGTGCTCGAATACCTACGGATATATAACATCGCTATCGACCCTTCTGTCGTTCGATTGTGGGACGCGGGTCTTCTCGCAATATACAGCGAGGTATCGTAGCCGTGCTTGTACCAGTATGTGTACACGTCACTGTATAGTGAATTATAAACACGTTTTTCTTCCTACGTTACTGTCGAACAATGAGAACATTTAAATTAAATTTCTTGAAAGAGGAATACAAAGGTAACGACAGCGACACCTCGTAAGACGACTCCTTTGTTACGTCGAGGCGCCGCTTCTCGTCAATAAGAACCTTTCTCCGCCGCGCACGAGAGATGGAATGATGGAAGTGTGGCAAATGATCTCACTTCGCTCCCACAGACACACACGTGCCGCTACCAACAAACACTGATTGTATTGAAATCGTTACTTGTATAGACAACAACTAGCAAATAAATAAATGCCCTGTCAGAAATTGTATGCTATGAAATTTGGTTTAATCAAAATGGTGTAAAGAAAGTGACGCTCATTTTTATTTCCCTTGATTAAATAATAATTAACGCCAATATTATTAAGTGCAAATCTTTGCTATTTCTGCTTTTTAATAAGCAGTACTTGAGAAAATGTAATATTATATTTCGTCGCTTCATTCTTCAGATATAGTATAATAACCATGTAGTTTCCTTTAATCTACCGGCAACACCGCACGTTTTTTAAAGAAATTTGCTTAAT